>CABFVZ010004569.1:13076-25056 GCA_902151445.1 Timema monikensis | reverse complement strand
GGGGTTCAATCCTCGGTCCCGGCACAGATTTATCTGATTACCAAACCCTTCCTTCACCTCTGACAAGACATCTTGTGAATGTGGGGAATGCTAGGCCTCCACCGTGGTTCGGATTCCACGTTAAACTGTAGGTCCTCCATTTCATCTCACAATCACCCTACCATCACACATTAGCGTAAGTGCGTATAACCCGAACGGGTAGTAAAACGCGGTGCTAATAATAATAATATATGTGTTTAAATATTTGAGGATTCGAAAGAAAATTTAAGATTCGGATTTGAGAAATAAAGGCTTTGACCCATCTCTAATTATATTGTTATTAATTTGAGTATAAGAAAGATCAAGGTGCCATCTAAATATATAGAGAATACCCTCATAACCTGCATTGGTGGGCATGCTAACTAGATGTCAAATATCAGGCTCATCTAGTCTGGTTTGCTGATAATGGGGAAGTAGGGTTTTGAATTCCAGCTGGGTGTGCTAATGGTATTTTTCGCTAGACAACTTTCCACTCTTCTTCCATGTGAATGTGTCCACATTTATTTCATTTTTATCTTCATCTGTACTCTAATAGAGAAAATACATTAAACTATTACTGGGTGAGTAGGAAGTGAACAAATGAAGTTACCCTCTTATAATAAATAGTATTGTTTAAAAAATTAAAATTAGCTATAGTCATACACATCAATATTAAAAAAACACTTGCTTGCATGTATATACTTTAAAAAAGTGTTATAAAATACAAAAGGACATTCACAAGACATTTAAATACAAATGAGACATTGGCACCCATTAACAAAAAACAATACAATCTAATTACTGATCCCGCCCCCCGCAATGGTGAATCTGTGAAATAAAGTTCTTCAACTCTTTTTATTATAACCCCTCCTTCAATGTTCTCTGCTATCTTCTCCTTAATTAAACTCTTGTTTTGAAACCAAGTGCTGTTCCAATTTTGAACATGTGGCAAGCTCGTTGAAGTAATTGGACCAACACACCCAACACATCTTTAGTACATTGTACCACAGCAAAAACTCTTCCACTAAAAACAAACCATCAGGATTTACATATAGGATCTTGAATCAAACAATGGCTGTGTGAATCAAAAACATCTCAACACAAGTTGAATCAAAACCAACAACTGAAATTAAATTATTTCAATGTTGTAGGAACCCAAAGAATAAATTGCTAACTATTGACATTTATAAATATGTTTTGGTTTATAAAGGTTCTTATTGATTCCTAAAAGTTATGATAATTATAATAATTTCCACATTTTTCTGCCTTTTCTTTGACTTTATCATAGTTTGAAATATCATAGGTTTCGTTTCCTCAGTGTGTTTTTTACGCAATATATTTTTCTTCCTGGGGAATTAAAAAAGTTTTAGTTATCACTCTGTAATAAGGTCAGATTCTTGAGGAATAATTATTATTCCTCAATTATTACTGTTTATGTTGTATAGTTATGTACTCAATAGGCTAATAAATTATTAACATTTCAAATTAAAACTATTTGAATTGAAAGTGAGAATATTGCCATAATATTATTTTAATACAATATTAGTGAAGCCTAAAATAGCCCCTATGGACTTATTTATATATTTGGCAGGGTGGCAGACAAAGTATATAATTTATTTCAATTTTTTAGGCAAATCAACCCTAATCTTTTCATTATTTCTTTATATTTCCGTCATATTAATTGGGTGGTTTGCCTGTATCAACCTAGCACTATATAATGTAGTATAGTTGAGGTTTTTTCAATTGAAAATACACATAAAAAAAGAGTTTCATCAGATACCTATATTGAAAATATATGAAAATAAAATTTAAAAAATGGAAATATTGGTTTGTAAATTAGAAATAACCAAACATGATATAAAAATAAGAACACTCAGATAAAAATGTAATGGAAAAATAATTAAAATGGTTTCAACACTAATGTCTCCAAGACATTAAAATAGCACTGACACAAAAAAAAAGTTAATAAAAGTGATTTTTAATGAGCTAAAATATCCCCAAAATAAGCCTTTGTAATAATTTTACCCTATAAGAAAACATAAGAATCACAAGCGTTTAGAAATTTTAATTATTTAATTTATTCCTTAATTTAGTAATAGCACACGTGATCATTCTGTTCCAATTTCGTTCCTCTATGCATGCACCTTTTGTGTGCTCTCACCAGAAATGTATCTTACTACAAAATTTATTTCAATTCAATTTTTAATGCTTGTAAATTTTATGTCCATAGTAGAGATGGGTTGAATCTACTCTCTCGAATCCGAACCTACAATCTACAATCTATTTTTGAATCTCGAATATAAAATCCGGATCATAGCAAGTTGTTAGAAATTTTAATGATTTACAAATAGACCTACATTTCACAACATAGGCCTAAGCTGTAAATTAAGATTTATTTCAATCATGCTTTCAATTTAATCTACCCCAGCCACCCCTCGCAAAATACTAGTTAAAATCAAACCAAATTAAACAATCTAGACTTATATTATTGTTTGAAAATCAAATAAAACAAAATTTGAGTATCTCTAAGTTATTTTTAAAAATGTTTATAGAATGAGTTAAGTTTCTTAAAAAAAGATGTGAAATGAACAAACAGATTAGGTCTAGCTAACTTTTGATCAACTTTAATCATCTTGAGGTATTATAATTTATTTTGTTAAGAAATCTAAAATAAAAATACAAACAGAATTTTTAAAAGAAAACTAAAACAACATGCTTAACAACTAAACATACATTGGAAATAGTGAACTCAATAATGCTTAAGTATTATAATTATTTTCTTTTATATCTATTGTCGCATAGAAAACAAGAAATATATTTGATTCTTGCGATATATTGATTTCTGAGAATACATTCTATTTAAAACAAGAACATATTTTCGACTCTTGCAATATGTTCATTCCTACTTTATTAGGCAAGACTGTGTTTGAATATTTTTACAATTACTTCAATAAATTATTTGAAAAAAATAATAAACTTAGTTAAAATCAATTTAAGAACATATTATGAATTAGCAAGTTGTTATTTGATTCTTAAAACTCTATAGCACTTATTAAGTGATCAGATTACCTGAATATATTTTAAACAAATAATTGATATACAATATGTAGGCCGGTAGGCGTAAATAAACAGTTTTATCTGTTGACAGAATTTATTTTTCATGAAACCCAACAAAATGTCTAACTTAACGATTGTATGAAATAAATTGGGGTTCTTTGCATAGTTGTAGATAATTAAAACCAGTTGGGTAGTAAGAATGAACAGTCATGTTTATTTAATCATCACTCTGGCTGCTGGTGAGGAAACATATACATCATGACTATTGTGTGTAATGTATTATTTCTCTTTAAAAAAAGAAAGCTGTAATTTGTTTTATTTATTTTGAGCTTATTTGTAATTATAGTTTTGATTTTCAGTTTTTGAAGAGTTTTAATGTGTTCATTATTTATAAGATTGTTTGTGAGGTGAAAGTTTCAGAAGTAAGCATGCACTGAAACACTAGAGTCCAAGTTTCCCATATGGTTGGAAGGGTAGGGTATTAGGCACGTTAAATTTTCTACAGCTAACAATTATAATTTTTTAGAAAAAAATATTTTATTCATGTTTATGACTTTTGTCTGACAAAATAATGATTACGGATTAAGTTGAGCTTTTCAAGTAGGCCTAACTTAGTAATTTTTTAATTCAAAAATCAAAATATTATGCTTTGTTTATGAGGTGAAAGATTTGACCATCGAATCCAATAACACACCGAATCCTTGAATCTCGAATACTTTTCAGGATTTGGTGGATTCGAAGATTTAAGTGTCCCATCTCTAGTCCATAGTTTAAAATGAAAAATAACACGGTTAAAATAATATTTTTAGTAGACAATATTAAATATTAAATATTTTTTTAAATTTAAATGTGATAAGTTTGGTAAAATATTTATTGCAATCTTTATCAATGGTGATTTTATACAGGTTTACCTAAATAATTCTCTAAAAAGTTACTAATGCTAGTTTTGTAGATGAACCAGTTTTAAATACCTAACTTAAATTAGAAAACAATCGTTAAGTTTTCTCAATGTTAAATTAATTTTTACTGAAACTATAATTTTAGAAAAAGACCGTGTATTTTATTTAGTTTTTATTTATTTGGGGTGTTTCCCAGGGTTATTTTACATGCTACAATCAACATGGGATCAACAGCTTTACTTTCTCTTCAAAGGAAGTTTTACGACACATTTTTATCGCTTAAGAAATCTTGGCTGGGTTTGAACCCACAAACATCGGATGCTGAATTGTATAAATAATGATTATTTAAGTATTTAGTGATCTATTTAGCTATTTTTATATTTATTGCCTTGTCATGACAATACAGCTTCAATTGAGTATAATTAAAAATGAACAAGAATATTAAATTAGCTAATTGGTCTAAAGTAGTTTTAGAACGCTAAATAGTCATTAATGTGAAATTTGACATTAAGTTTAACAATTTGTTAGGCTACCACAAGGGAAACTGCTGATGCAATCTACATTAAATGGCCTATACTTACCAATGCGTTTAAAAAATTGATTTGTGTGTACATCAGGAGGAAGCTCGAAAATGCCAAGCCTACAAAACTTTCACTTTCAATCTAAAGCTTTAATGTTGAGCTTGGCTTGAAACAATAACTCTGAGTACTTGCAAAACCCTACTAAGATCCAATTAATTCATCTAATTCCTTCACTTTATTTAACTTTAGTTCTTTGCTAGTCACTATACCAATAATGCTGATATACTATAAATAATTAAGACAGTAAAAAATATTGGTATGACACGAGTTGTTGTGGACCAAGCATGATGCATAGCTTACATTGATTGTATATTCATTTCCAACTTTTACTGCTCTGCAGCAGACAGTTTTTACAAATTCATCTGTCCTTAGATCTATTTAAATGACTGTAAATTCACTAAAATTAGAGTTGGCTGTACTGCCAAGTAATAGTATTTATGTTTCACTCCTTTGTTGTCTTGTTGGTAATAATTCATTGGTGAGGAACCCACAATAAATAGAGTGAGAAGATTGGCATGACTCACCTAGCAGGAAGACCCACAGTACAAAGAGCAGCACAACTGGGAAGCCCTCTCTGGGCAGCAGCATGTACCCCAGTCCCAGCACAGAGGGTCCTTGGTTCAGTAACATTCCCTTAACAGTGAGCAGTAACCACGGCAGAAACAAGTATGGGATACTCTAGGTGAGACAAGGAAATTATGTCAGTCATTTAACTGTGTTGACATATGTTGATACACCAAACACCCCAATACTAATAATTATGGTAGTAACAATAAAAATTAATACTTTTAAGATCTCGCTAATCCACAAATAGCAATATCAAAATGTGTAGGCCTATCCTTAATGCTTATTTATAATAAGGATGTGATGCCCAAATCCTTGATTCCTTAAATCCCTCGAGTGCAATATTATTTGAAAGAAAATAAAAATTTTAATACAATTATAATTACCTTGACTTTAAATAACAGTATTTTGTAGGATAATTGGTAAAAGTAATTATATAGACTTGTGAAATTGGGAGGGTAACAAAATCAAAAAAAAGGACAAAATTGTATCAATAAAATTCATTTACCAAAAAAGTTATCTTTTTTGTTTATGATGTAGTAGACATGACAAACAAGATAACGTTTGTCAGTGGCACCAAGTATAACACAATTTTATTCAAACTAAATTTTAATTATTTTCACCTAACTAAAATTGATAAAGATTCAGATTTCAGAAATATAGGATTCGGCCCATCTCTAACTTATAAGTTTAATTTATTGTCTGTTCACGGTAGGAATTGACTTCTGAAAGGCCTTTTTCCCTACCATAAATCTATTATATAGTAGGATATTGGTAGGAAAAAAGACCTTTCAGAGAGTAATTCCTACCGTGAATGGAGTTTACTCACACTGGTGATTGCATGGTCTGACATATTAATATTGTGCTAGAGGGAATTTCCGATGATGAGGATATCGAGGTTTGAATCCCAGTGGGTATACTAAGGGTGGTTTTCCAATCTCCCTTCACCCAAACATGGGTATATTTCATCATTCACTTTACCAACATAATGTTATCAGCCAGCACATAACACTCACACTGATAGCAGGGTGGTCAAAACTGTTCTCTATTTAAAAACACAATTCAACTGTATCTCCTCCAAGCTAGCCTCTCTAGTCCCTTTATATAATATTATAAAGTAATAGTTGGCCAGTTTTTGAGCATACCAATAAATAAATATCAAACTCTTGTACAAGATTAACTTTTACACAAATATTGAATTATTTTAGGCTCCCCTGGAATGTTAGCAAGTTCTTTCAGACATTTAGTTAGCCTAGCTGAGTACCTTTACATCTGCGACAATGACAAGAAGAGCGGACAGCATCCCTCCCACCAGGTCCACGGACTTGACAGTTACCCGGAACCCTGCAGGTGGGACACAAATAGCAAAAAAAGGTACAGCATAGATAAGCTTGCTACCTTACAGGTGAACATGATTATACATACCTGTAGTGGTGTTTCAAGTTTGAATTGTATCTAGTGTCAGTAGAGCTAGAGTAATATAAAACAAGTATTTCAAGTTTAATTTCTATAACAGAGCCATGCATAAACCATAAACTCAAACACACATTTTAAAGCATGATTATTTTTAATGATAAAAGTCATAATCATACAAATAAAGATTTTTAACTAAATACAAACCTGCTTTAATGGTTGAACAGTCTAAGGCATCATTCTAGCTAGAGACTGCACTGCTGATGAGAGGGAGATTGGGGTTTGAATATTGTCAGTTGTATTGAGGCTGGTTTTCCCTCAATTGTTTTCCAATCTTCTATACAAATGGGGGTACACTTACCCCACCTCATCCCTAACATATTACTGTAATTGGTTAATATGCAGTGACATGAACAAATTTGAATAAAATATAGATCATCAGTTGAGTTAGGGTAACATAAAACTTTTTTTCTGTTGGTGGTACTGAAAAATTAAGGTGTCTTAGAATCAAAGAAATAACGTAGGTATACTTTTTGAAGCACTTGCCACAAGGTAAGACTAGAGGTTCATGAACAAGCAGAAAGGGCTTATCTCCTACCTGAGCCCACCTATTCACTTTATTTATTCCTAGTATCACAAAACTTATCAACTATCATTTACAATTCAAACACGAAAAAAAAACTAGTATAAAGAGAGTTATTTCTTATCAGGACTATTTTACTAATGTGCACTTTTTCGCCTAACTATTTATATCAATCAGCACATGACTTACAAAATAACTTATCTCTAGTTTTAGGGTTGTTAAATAAAACTTGTAGTGGTTCTATGTAACAAACTATTTGCAAAACTAAAAGATGAATAAATAACTAAACATTGGAAAAGATGGTTGTATTTAATAGACATTGAAAGGAGGATATAAGGATAGGTACAAGGTGTACACACTCACAAGATAAATGTAGACTCAAAAGTTAACAATTTAAACATCAGAATAATTTTTAGAGCACATCAGGTCCTTCATTCTTCATCAGAAGAGAGAATAACACAAGAACACTTTTTGCATAGCTCTTATTTATTGAGGAGGACGGATTTAACCAAGTCCACACCCAGTTTTTTGGGTGGAGGAGGGGGGTACTCACAGTGGCTCGCGGTAACGTCCCCAAATTGAGTTCTCAATTTTTTTTTACATTAATATTTTATGAAGCATTTTAAAGTTTTTTACAAATAATTCAGCTTGTAGCCATTAGAAAATTTATTAGACACCAATAAGCCACAAGCCTAGACATTGACGGAACAAAATAAATACTATTAATAATACTTAGCACCGCGTCTTACTACCCAATTGAAAATACTATGCATACTTTTGAAAGAAGGGGCAGAGAGTAGGGGGGGAAACCTTTCTTTTGGCCCCGGAAATAAACAAATTTTTCTTCACATTAAAGAAAAAAATATGTTTTACCTCTGATTAACAAATATGTGATATAACTTATTTAGCTATTGTATTAATCGTATAGATAAATTACCTTAATCATTAATGCAATGATACAAATGTAGATATTCTTTTTTATTAATAAAATACCTCAAAAGTTTCTTTTATATCGATGCTATCCAATACGTATTTGTGCATATAACAAACCGCAACGTGATTTAGTCGATTTTGTGTCATACTTAATCTTGAGAAGGAACTTTACAGTTGAAGGGGCAGCCCGCAACTCGCATTTCACCCAAAGGTTATGCTAATTCTGATGATATCTCTACTATCATGAATGATAGTAAAATATTTATTGTATCAAATTTAAGGTATCAATATGCCAGGCCTAAAATTTAATAAAATCATGGAATAATTAGATAGAAATTAATAAATGTGTTTGAACTTCAAACTATTAATTGAGAAAGAAATTTAATTTTTAACTAAGCATTAATAATCACAACTAGTTTACGTTTGCAACAGTATGATTATAATTGGGTGTTTATATATGAAAAAACTTAATAAACTCAAAAAATTATAATTTTCATGCCTTTTCGATTTAATATTACATTGGAAATAGGTCACTTTACTTTCATTCTTTTCTTGTCAAAACCCCATTAAGTACGCTTGGTTTGATACAGAAGGGGGAGGGCTCGGTTATCTTTCAATAATCTTTTACCTAAGTTTCTAACATGCTATCATGGACACAAAGTTCGTCAGGTGCTAGGGCTGTATTGGTTGTATATAGGTGTTTTACAGTAGTACTATAATTATTTGCGATTTTTTTTTTTTTTCAAAATGGTGAAAAAGAATGGGAGAAAGCATCCTTCTGATCACAAAAAAAAACAACAGAAAGGTTTGAATTTTAAAAAGTATCGAGAAGCTCAAAATATAATATTTGCATAAGTAGAGCAAACAGTTTGTGTGTGTACATCCAGAAACTAGTAACAACAATTAATATAATCTTAATTAATACGAACTAACATTAGAAAACCTTATCCCAGAACATTAACATAACAAGAAGATACAATTTGGAATAGCTGGCAGAAGAATTGCAGAACTTTCTTATACTTTTTAAAAGCGCTCAGTAAAACGACAGAACATGAACCACTGAGCTGCAAATTAGAAAATATGGAACTGACCAAAGAATCAAGGTGTGGACCTTCATTTTCGGTGCAATGTTTGTGGAGTAGAGAAAAACATATTTACAGAGGATCCATGTGATAAATCAAGAATGGAAATCAATTCCTCAGCTGTGTCAGGAGTGCTAAGTGTTGGAGGTGGTCTTGCTCATCTAGTGCTAAGTGTTGGAGGTGGTCTTGCTCATCTAGTGCTAAGTGTTGGAGGTGGTCTTGCTCATCTAGAAGAGATTACTGCAGCCGTGAACATGCCATGTATGAGCAGTCGAACCTGCAGTAAGTATCACAACATTATTTGTGATGGTTTATTTGCGACATCCATGAAAGAGATGAAGATGCTGCTCAGGAAGAATCGAGACTTGCTGTTCAAGAAGGAGCAGAGGACAGGGATGGTGTTTCATTAATAACAGTGGTGGCTGATCGGTCTTATAGTTCCACTTTAGTTCACTCTCTGGCGTGGTAAGTTTTATTAGCAATACTTGAGTTCTCATTTACAAGCCATACTACTGATTTATTTCGTTAGTTCCATAGTTTAACGCACAATGGTATGGATTTCCTATGTTAAACTGCTCAGAAACATAAATCAGAGTGGTGTACTGGTAATGGAAAAGCTTTGTTTTGATTCCCTGGCGGATTTACTAAGCAGGTTTTCCCTAAATTATTTCCATTCTCCCTTCATACAAATGTGGGTAATATTTACCTTCCTTATCCCTGTTCTATAAGGGTAAATATGCAGATAAACCCGAAAGGACAGTAAGATGTGAAGGGGGGGGGCGGGGGAGCACAACAAAATCATTTTAATGTTGATAATGAAAACTGTTTGTGATTAAGATAACCTTTGTATGCATTTTTATAATAAGCTATTACATTGTTTATATTTTTAATAAAACATTAATTACATTTAATTGGGAGTCGATATAAATACAAAGAGTTTTTAAACAGGCAATGTTTTATAACTACCATAAATTGTAAAAATGTTTGGAAATAATATTACAAAAACAAGACTACTTAAACGCAAAATTATAAACCCTAAGTAAAAAAACACTAAAACTATTTCACTCGTATATTAAAGATATTTATTCTATATAATTTGTCAAATATTGCGCTAAGCGTGGGCAATATTGAGGATTAATACCAATGACAGGTGAGGAGGGAAGCTAATAGAAAATACACAAGCAAATAGTTTTTAGAAAATTTAAAACAATGAAGAATGGCCCTTAAAATTCACACCACTGATCGCGTGGTAAAAAGTGTCAGTCCCCTCTTGGCTGGTTTGCCGGTGACGGAGAGGAGGGGTTTTGAATTCCGGCGGTTCCACTGAGGAAGATAGTCCTAAATGATTCCCCAATCTTCCTCTACACAAATTCAAGTACACGTTCTCTAAATTCTATTCTTTTAATCCCTACTCTATTAGTATACATTTGCGGGTATTCTGACAGAGTAGTAATATTAATTGTTTGTAAGTAATATCTACCCTAACGGAACTATATTTAGGGTCAAACCAAGCCATATTTCTTCCTAGGAGTGAAAACACATGCAACAATCCTACAGGTTTATAAAAAAATTAAATTACCTAGCATTCTAATCTATGCCATCTAGTAATTCCTTGACATTTGGATATTTCCATTTAAAAAAACAACTTAAATTACGTTATTTAAAAATAAAATTTAAAACTGTCTTATAGTAAACTTGAACATATTAGCCTCTAAAATTTAATAATATATGTTACATAAAATTTATGTTTTTTATTTAAGTTGCCTAGGCAACATAGTTTTTACCCATTTACTTATCATAGGCACCCAACTTCTCTTTATATTTATTTTATTAACACCGGGTATGACTACCAGTTTGGGTTGTACGCATATTTACTAATTACTCTGATTGGTCAAGGGTGAGGATGGTTATTATTTGAGGAAGTGTACCCACATTTTCGTGGGGAACCATTTATGAAATACTATTTATATTTATCTGTTTCTTTACACAAATGGGGTGGTTATAATTTAGGAAGGGTACTCGCATTTGGAAGGAGGGAGAATATGTGGGATACAATTTCAGATACCCATACCTGCTAAATCAGACTAGGATTCGAGTACTGACATTCCTGCTACAGTCGAATCAACATAGGAAGAGTGATAAATGCTAGCTAGCAGTAGTTTTTTAATTAATTAATTCCAAGGGAAGTATTAATTGGAAGCGTTTGATAAAACTATGTTATCATAGATTATTTAAAAAAAATAACTATTTTCACATAGGTTAGTCAATATGAGTGACTTTCAATTAATGTTTGCAGTAAAATAAACTTGTGCTAGATGTTAGTTACCACCACTCACTCCTATGGTGAAAAGACTGCCTGCTATACCTCTGGGCTATAGCTCAGGCAAGACGGAGCCGACACCTTTGTTCGCTTGACCATTAGTATACTTTGACTGTGTACAGTGTATGTTCCAAGTCTGAGGTATTTCGTAACCGGTGTATAATTCAAGATAATTTTAAGTTAGTATGATTAATATAATAATCATTCATATTTGTTTTTAAACAATCATTACATGGACTAATAAAATAATATTTCAGTACCAATAGCAATAATATAAAACAATGAAAAACAATAATTATTTATTCTTAATTTAGAATATTAGATATGCTAATATTTTAACCGGTAAAATCATATGATCTAATGAAAATGGTGGCCAAAGTTTAAAAAATTTAAGATCCACAACTTCTCAATTTATATTAATAAATATCATAACATTTTTTAAAAAACGTCTAATTTCTTAGATATTTTGTTTGGTAGACTTTTGTGGGGGGCGGGGGGGAATAGCGGCCCCTGATTGTGCATAATCAGAG
>CABFVZ010004569.1:0-12974 GCA_902151445.1 Timema monikensis | reverse complement strand
GGGGGGGGGGGGGGAGTGAGGGGACGTGAAAGGGGTTATATGACTGGGAACCATTTCTCACACTCTACTCTAAGCGGCCTTCGGGAGAGGTTCATGCTGCACCCTCACTAGCGATGCCACAGGAGGAGTGCCCGACGCCGTGGACTGCAGGCCAATAAATAAAAAATAAACTCCAACGCCTGTCCCTATCCTATGACAATAAATAGAATAAACCCCAACGCCCGTCCGAATCCTACCCAGGCATAAAAAAACAATGAGCACACATAAAAACAAACAAATGAGATTGGAACAAACAAGTTTGTACAAGAATAAACAAGTCTGAAACATTGGAAAGTGGTCAGGGGGGTCGAGGTCAGGGAGAGGGAAGGGGAAAGCCAACAGCCAATCACAAGACAGGGATTTTAACCCATCACTATTGACATCATACATCCCAAAATAAAACAATTGCGACAACAGCATTACGTAATCATCACAATACACACTCTCTAAACGTCGGGATCAAAGGTAAAATAGGGACGAGGGGACCCACTAGGTAGTTATTTATGTATTTACAGTGAAATCACATATAATTTTTTTTTTAAATGTCATTAATTGATGATGATGGTAATACACTATTTTTAAATGTTTTGAAAGCGTTATCAATGATGGTATAGCAACTTTTCTAGACAGAGTTGTTTCTCTATGAAAGCAGGATTGTCTAAAATAACATGGCCTTACAAAACTGTGTGCCATTTGATGTTATAATGCAAATATTAGAAAGGTAGAGCACCTATTTTTCTGTGTATTTTAACTGTGAGATTAGTTGGAACAAGTTTCATATCATATTTGTGTGTGTATATATATAACTATTCAGTTTTATATATTGAATATCACTTAGTGTATATATGTAAATATTATTAGTGGTGTATAAATATTTCCATAACTTTGCCATTTATTTGTTTAATAACATTAGATATATTAAAATATTGTTGCATTACAATTCATAATAGTAATGTAATGAGTGCAAATACGACTGCATTTCTATTATATTTTTAGTTTAATTAATATTATGTAGAATTAATTTAGTGTTGTGTATTGTTAATAGAGATAATGGAAGATTTATTATAGTGTAAATATATAACAATAGCTTTAAGATTTTAAGTATTTGCTATTGTTTTGATTTAACATATTTTAGGTTTTTATATAAAAGGATTGCATTTCTTTTCACAACAGGTGTTTGTATGAAATAATTTAAGTAGATGGATTGGTGTACCAAAACAGCTCTCTGATTGACCGATATAAATAGCCCTGGTTCTCTGATTGGCTGTTAGCACTGGTTCAGGGCTTTCCTCGTTCCCCCTTTCCCCTGACCCCCTTTCCACTTTATTCCTCGCGCCGTTCGTTCCTGATTTTTTTATGTGTTCCCCAGCCCCATTAGAATTTTATGTGTGTGCATTGGTTTTTTATGTGTGCGCATTGGTTTTATTATGTGTGCCATTGTATCTTATGTTTGGGTAGAATTGGGATGGGCATTGGAGTTTACTTGTGGGAGTTTTTTATTTATTTATTGGTGAGGGAACGTGCAGTCCATGGCGTTGGGCACTCCTCCCGCAACGTCCCATAAAATGTTGGCATTGCTAGTGAGCGTGGGATCTTACAGGAGCATCCTCTCTGGCCAGCCGTTTAGCGTAGATGGTGAATAATGGTTCCTTACCGCAAGACTCTGAATCTATTTTGGTTTTGCAACCCTCCCCCTTCCCCCATTTATGTGGTAATTTTTTCCTGGTGACGTCATCGTAACCCTAGCGCCAGTTTGATGGCTCGACAAGACAAGTCAAGACAAGAATATATCATGATCTTGAATGATATCGCAACCCCTACCCTCTTCCCCATCTATGTGGTAATGGGTTTTCCCCGGTGATGTCGCAACTATAGAGCATTGACACAGCTCTGATTATGCACACTCAGGGGCCTCGGAAGCCTCACGGTGATTTTTAATTCTCAGTTAGGGGCCACTATCTCCACACAAAAGTCTACTAAAATTGTTTGTTTGGTATCATCCGTCGACATGCGTGGATGTAGGTATCCACCATACCAACATGGACCACTGTTGGCGGAGGAGTAAGGTAGAAATATTCCAGCGTTTACGTGGAATGAGGGAAAGGGAAACCATTTAGTGAGAACTAATGACAGTACAGCTCAGTGGAGATTCAAACCCCCGAACTCCAACGCCATAACTAGATGAGCTACACGCACCCTTTCTGGCTAAACGTCTATATATATTAATTATGATAGTGCGGTTTGGATGATTAAGAAAATGTTCCAGCATTTTTTACCTGGATGGAGAACTACCAACAGTTTACCAGGTAAGGATTGGATTCCAACATCCCCTCTCCCCGCCAGAATTAGATGAACCTGACATTTAGACCGAGTGGCCACCGGGATTCGAACCTCGATATCTTTCTTTGGTCGTGTAGCACCGCTAATGTCTGTTAGAACGGTCGTCCAATCAGATACTTACTTTCGAGTGCATCCCACATTTACGAGAGTGAAAAAAATAAGGCAAAATCAAAAAGGGTTTTTTCTGTTAGAGGTGGTCAACCAGATTTTCTGTTTGATATAATTAAACTAGGTAGAATGTGTACCCGCAGTTTGCTTGGAATGAGAAAATCAATCTCAGTACGCCAGAACGGGAATCAAACGTCGATCACTCTGTCATAGGCCGTCAAGTATAACACGATAATGACGCCTTAGATCCAAGTATACAAAAATTACTATAAAATGCTTTCCCAGTCATTTTAATATACAAGTTGACCAAATTGAACTATGGTTTAAAAGAGGCCCAATTTTAGAAAAAACATGAGAAATGTTCAGATATAAAATATGTTGATTAATCATATGGCCTATACCTCCTTGCTAATAGCCACGAAGTTAAGTTTATCAAGCCTCACAAGATAAACTTGGCAACATAAATAACTTAGTAGAAGAATTAACGTTTTGACATTCGAAAATAAATTTTGTTCACTAAGGTGTGTATAGTAGCACTCCCAGTCGGTAGTTGAAAAGAGCGGGGTTCGATGTTTTGATAGATAGGATTGGTTAAACACACTTCTTTTTAACAGTTTTGAAAATCAAAAGATTTAGGAAGAAACCCTTTGACTTAGCAATACAAGCTGGAACTAATCACTGAAAATATTGAGGAAACATTTACATTTCCTTCGAGGAAAACGTAGGGGTTGGGAAGAGAAATTAACTATTTCCAAGAAAAATATAAATTCCACGTAGTCTTGGCTAATGATTCTCAAAATTTAGAAAGTGTCAATCATTGTTAACTAAGAAGTCAAGCTACAAAAAATATAGTCTATTATTAACAAAAATATGTTGTACTAGCAGTTTTAATATTGAAATTGACTTATTTACATCTTCACTGTGAGAAACAGTTTTTCCCAAGTTCAGCACTTTATTAAAAGTTTCCTATATGAGCAGATTATTGAGGGGGACATTCCCTCCCCCACCCTCCCACTAACAGCACCCTTGACTCTCTGGACCAGCGGTTCCCAAACTTTTTGAATCACGGAGCACTTTTAAAGTAGATAAATTCGTCATTGAGCAATATTGTTGCCCTGATGCCAAAGGTACCTAAGTGCGTTCTTTACTGTTTTACCTAACTGCATTTTTAAAGTTGTTAGTCGATATATTAATGTATAGCATAAGCCCACATTATTTTTTCGAGTTTTAAATAACCTAAATTTTGATATAAACTTAAATTTTTCCTTTGAAAGTCATTGAAAGTTGGAGCTTTAAATATAATTTAATCAAAACTCCAATTTTGCACATACGTGTATTTGGCATAAGGGTGACAATATTTCCACCTAGCACCTGCATAGGTGCTAAACCGAATTACAACAGTATTCCCAAAACATTGTGGAAAGGTGTCGAAGCTAACCATCCTATCTAAAAGCGTGGCGGCGAAGTTCCCACAGAGACAGGGCTAGCTGGCACGGTCTGGTTGTGCAATGTGCAGTCTGTGTGCTTAGTCGACGTTTGAGATGTTTTGCACTGTTCCAAGAAGGTGCGGGCGGCCATAGCTCACTGAGCTGACTCATGACAATATGCAATTAGGTTTTATAATACTTGCTATCTACACTGATTCACAGCACGCTGCTAGAGCTGAATAATTTATATCCAATACTTACGGTACCTAAACACAGTTCATGGCCACAAAAACACACAGTTTTGAGATCTTGCTACATTAACTTTTTTCTCCGTTCTCTTCGCAGAGCACACTTTGGGAACCGCTGCTCTGGACTATGGTTGTATTTTGATCAACACTACCAGTAGTATATCCATTGAGAGGGTTCTAAGAGGGATTGCTTATCCCCCAACCCTTCACACCATTATATAGAAAGGAAAAGAATATCGCGTTGAAGCTCAGTTACAAAGGTTTAGGGTTACATTTTTAACTTTTATCTGTTTAGACTTAAGTCACTATATAATTATTACTTTTTAGTCTCAAAATGTACGAGTATTTATAATATGTTCAATAAACAATATTAACAATGTGAATTGATCTTATTATTCTTTGATTGTTATTATTAGGGTTATGTCTTGTTTAATTAAGTTTTAATTTGGTTTCCAACTCAAATAACATCACTTCAGCAACCAGGGGCGCACCCACGGGGAAAGGAGGCTTTTGGGGCTGAAGCCTCCCCAGCTGAAGGCCCTTCCCCATAAAATTAAGAATATTACAGAAATATGATAAGCACTATGTTTTGTCAATTAATCAGTTATATTTTGTTTAATTATATTTAATATAAGACAGGGTGACCTGGTGGTCTAGGGGTAAGGTGTCAAACTTCTGTGCTGGCGGCCGGGGTTCAATCCTCGGTCCCGGCAAAGATTTATCTGATTACCAAACCCTTCCTTCACCTCTGACAAGACATCTTGTGAATGTGGGGAATGCCAGGCCTCCACCGTGGTTCGGATTCCACGTTAAACTGTAGGTCCTTCATTTCATCTCACAATCACCCTACCATTACACATTAGCGTAAGTGCGTATAACCCGAATGGGTAGTAAGACGCGGTGCTAATAATAATAATAATATAAGACAAATAATAATTTGGCAAAGTAATTATGTATTTTCAAAGGAACACTTTTTTCTGTTGATTTTTAACTTTTTTGTAAATTTTTACATAAATGAAAACTGGACCTATGATACCGTAATATTTTCTAGAAATGGTTAAAGTCTTTACTCTTTGTACATGAAGTTTTGAAGTGGGTACAGTAATTGACATTATTATTTTAGAACAATTATGTAAACATTTTTGTATCAGAAAGAGGATAAGGGGCAGTTGATATTATCATACGCCCCCACCCCCGCCAATTGCAAATCCTGGGTGTGAAGAAGAATGTGTAAACACAGACCTGTTAACTAGTGGCGTTAGAAGGTAGGCCGAGGACCCGATTTTGGTACAAATTAGCTTAAATAATATCATTCTCATCCTTAGAAATTAAAAAAATTCTCGGGACGGGGGGGGAGGAGGGGGAACCCCCGGTCCCCCACTTTTTAGGGGGCGTCGCTGATTTTCTATCTTTCTTATCTCCCTACTTCGAATCAAATTTACAAACATTACAATAATTAAAATATACTGGTGCAATTCTTTGAGGCTCTCCCACTCCCCCACTTCACAATTTTGCAAATGACATGGATTTTCACCTGGATTCTATTTCTTTTTTTAAGAGTAGTTACATATGTGTTATATTAATGGGTCACGTTATCTAAGTCAGTGGTTCTCAAACTGGGGTACGTGAGTGACTTTCATGGGTACATGAGCAGCTCTTAAAGGAAAAATGGGCAACATTACAAGAGAACCAAACGTGGGGAATTTTTGAGATGACTGAGGGAAATTCTCTCATTTGATTGATTACCTGGTATTTTTAATTTGGGGAAAATTTATCGTGGGGGTACCATAGATATTTTGTCATAACCAAGGGGCACAATATAAAAACCACTGATCTAAAGCATTTCTCTCACAATAGACTGGATTTTCTGTGATGGGAAGATCGGCGTTCTATTGCAGGATGGGTGTATTGAGGGTGATAAACTATTTAAATCTCCCCCTCCACACAAATGCGGGTATACGTCCTCTAAATTCTACCTTCCTCATCCCTGCCCATTAATGTAAATATGTGGATATTTCAAACAAGTAGTAGGATGCGGTATACAAACTAAATTAGTGGAATTAGTGTGAGAGATGAAAAAGAAATAATTTTACGAGATAAAATAAGTTTTTTTAGAAGGGTGGGGGGCCCTGGCAGTAACAATGAAATTGCGGTCCTAGACCATCAGTGTTTCACCCTCTTCCGCTGTTCCCCAAAAATTACTGGCATGAGTTTTTCTGTGTTTTTTTAAATTGTGAACTTCTACCCCCCTTTCAATATCTTACTAACTTAATTAGGTAGGTGACTTAAGCCTGAAATGTACTTCACTTGTACAATTAAAGTAAGTTATGAGTAGATATTTATTTTGTTGCAAAAAATTTAATTTTGGTGCTTTTGCTCCACTTCAAAACATGCATCAAATAAAGGATGGTGTAACTTTGTCAAGCTAATGTGGCATTTTTGTCAATATTTGTGGATGTTTATTCCGCTTTCTCTTTTTAACTCTAAAATACTCTCTGAGCCTCTGGATAGGAATTATTAGTACTTGGGACTACATTATTATTATGAGCTTTGAACCACTTGTCTTCTTCCGCCTTTCACATTACACTTGAACTAAGAAGCTTCAAAATGACATAGGTTTGAACAAACTTACTGTCAACTAGATAATAATCATTATTATTATTACTATTATTATAATGATGATGATGATGATGATGATGATGATACAACTTTAATGGGCAAATAGATGGAAATTATCGTTAGTACGAAAATAGCCATCCATGAGGGCACAGCTTTCAATTAAATTGAATACCTTGTTCAAAAATATAATTTGGTCGTGGGAATTGAACCAGAGATCCTTGGCTTAGTATGTCACTGTTCTATCCCTGAGTTATTCAGAAAGTCTGTGATGGACGTGAGAATTAATCAGCTACTTATATCTCTCATTGAAATACAGCCATCAGCTGCATCCCAGTGCACCGTTATATCCGTACCAAATATAATGTCCATCCAGTGTGTATACTGACAGCCGTGTGCAATTAAATGTTGTATGAGTGCATAAATACTGACCCTGAATCTTCAGTGGCTGTGATTCTATAATAGCGCCATAGACTGTGAGTGAAGAACCACCATAAGCACATGAACATTCCTGATAGCTCAGTGGTAGAGATTGGTGCACTGAGCCTGTGCTCACCTGTCGTTTTTAAACTATGTTTAGTATATCGCTGGAAGATAAAGTCTTTGTCTTCTCTTATATTAACCAAAATGAGCAATTAAACAAGCTTAATTTAACTAGTGATGTGCGAAGCTATAAAATGTCAAAGTCGAAGCCCAAATCGTCTTCGATTAGACTTTGACACCCACAATAACCTTAGCATCTTAGGAACATTTTAAAGGAAGAATCGAACTTACATATAATTTATAACGAAATTATTTGAAATATCTCAATAAATATGAGTTATTTCAACATAAATCATTTTAGAACAGCGACTAAACAGTGTTTTAAAACAGATTACCGATAAAATGACATATGTAACATAAATAGAGATACACTCATACATTTCAGCATAAAATAATATAGTCTCTAAATCTTTATCTTTACCTAGATGTTCTTTGGATAGTTTAAAACATTTAACAAAAAAACTTCTCTCTTCAACATCGATTTTGAATTTTCATCCCAGGTTTCAAGCTGTACTTCATTTCGCTTCACATTTAAAAAGTGACCTTTGCATACCCTTATATAATTTAACAATTACACAAATTACACAAATAGAATTAGATCTTAACACAAACAATATGACATTATAGACATACAATACAAGTAATACAGTGTATTTGTTAATTTAATCTTAACCTACATAAGTGGTCGAATTATCTAAGATGTCACTTTTGAAATAGACTGGATTGCAGGTAACAGGGAGTTCATGGTTTGAATCCCTGTCAGGTATGATAGTACTAAAGATGGTTTTTGCTAAATGTGTTTCTCCCTGCCTACTTGTAAATATGGGTACATTTCCTCCTAATTCAACCTTACCAGTCCATACCCTAGTAATGGAAATACGTGGATGGCTGAAAGGTAGGCCTTCAGAAAGACGTAGTGAAATAGAAATAAAAATCTAGGATGTTTTTAACACACACCAGAAAGTGCCATACATTTTTCAATTTCATTACAGGTACAATATTTGCAAGTTTACTTTGTTTATAATGTTGGTTGGGGTATTTCATTCATGAAAGATGCCAAAACAGTAACATAATTTGAGTAGTGATTATAATTATGAAGATTACTGAATAAAATGGTATGTTCTTGTGATAGAATAGTGACATTATTATGATTATATTTGGAGTGACTATATGAGTGGAAAGAGAAGTTACGGAAAGTGGGATACAAATAGTTTATGATGGTCAGTGAGTGTAAAGTTTGTCTTCAGTAGTTCATGGCATAGGACCCTCAGGTTGTAACCAGGTGCTAATGTCAAAAATACTAATCGTACATCCTTTTTATGGAGACTATTTGGAAAGAACCATGTCCTGATTATATAAAGTGATGGCGAATAGTGAGTATGAGGATGTGGGAACTCTTAATCTAGCTTGAGCCCAACTTACCAAACCCTGGTGACTGTTGGGATAATTCTCCTTACGGAAAATATACCTACGGCACTAGCCGAGAATAAAGCCCAGGACCACCAGGATAGTAGTCAGGTGCGCAGACCATTACATCACGAGAACAGTTGTTAAAAAACTGATTTAGATTGTTTAAATTTTAAGAACTGAGACTGAGTTGATGTGGGCCTTAAACTGAAATTAGCTTAGCTCTAAGAAATCAAGGTTAAATTATTCAACACATTTTTTAAATTGCATTAAAATATTACATTAATCGACAGTGCAACCGAACAAGATTCAATTGGGATTGATAACACCAGTAGACTTAGCAGGTAAGTAAATATAATTTCTAAATAGTTGATACTATTACTATCATCATCAAGATCAAAAGACCCGTCATCATAAAGGCAGTTATTAGCGTCATAAAAACAAATATAAACTTATCACTGAAGGAATAACATGGAAAGGAATGGAATGGCAAGTCTGTGTGAGAGGGGGTTGCAACTATGTATGGTTAAATATAAAAACAAACCTTTCTCGCACTTGCTGAACTACTTCTTTGACAGAGACTTGCATTTCCCCCTCCCTCCAGCAGTATATTTATATATTTTATTTTTAACGCCACGTCATACTACCTGTTCAGGTTATACGCCTATGTACTAATTGCACTAATGGGTTAGAGATTAGGAAGGCTTAATTTAGAGGAATTGCACCAGCATTTGTGGGGAGGGAAAATTGAAAACTATTTAGGAAAAATCATCCTCAGTGCACCTGAGTGGGATCGAGCCCCGATCTCCCCGTATTTGGCAGTTTAGTCCAACATGATATTAGTGAGTTAGACCAATGAAAGCTTGAAACAAGTGAAATACAACAAGTTACTGTATGACATAGATTAAGCACTAAAAATGTGTAGATGTAGGCCAATTGGATACATTTTAAGACTAGACCTATGTCTCAATATTCAAAAAATCTACTTACCTCCCCCCTTTCAGCTAATCCCTCTCCCCAAGTAGACTGCACCATTGAATAGAGGACCACTTAAGAGCCCCACTAACCCCACAGATAACACCAAACTTAGCTTAAGAGCCCCACTCACCCCACAGATAACACCAAACTTAGCTTAAGAGCCCCACTCACCCCACAGATAACACCAAACTTAGCTTAAGCCATGTATGGAGAAGTTTTCTCTATACTACTTTAAAAATCAATGGAATTAAGAATAGTGAAATTGTTGTACCATATTTTTAAAAATAACACACAAATTGAAAACATGAGTGAAAAAACTAATAAGACTGATATCAATTTAATTGTTGTCAAGTGAATAATGTAGAAGTTGCACTTCAATAGCTTACATTATATGGTATGGACGTAATCGTGCATCTAATATCCATTTAATCATGCATACAATAACCCAGTTGATCGTGTATCTAACGTACCAGTTAGTTGTGTATTATTATACCCCGGCTAAGTGTGTATCTAATACCTCAGATAATCGTGTATCTAACGTACCAGTTAGTTGTGTATATTATACCCCGGCTAATCGTGTATTTGATATCCCTATTAATAGTCCCTAAGACGAACTCTTGAGGCCCCGCCAATGCTAAGCTCGCGCAGTTCCTCGGGAGAGGGTGGTGTCCCCCACTAATCTAGACTGTGCAATCGACTCACTGGAGCTCCAGCCGGTCGTGCGGCTGCAGGCGCAGTCTTCTCCCACCATGCACAGCAGGTGGCAGGGTGAGGGCGTCGCTTCCCATTGCAGCGTCGTGATGCTCAGCATTGCCGTCATCTGGCGGACACATAAGGAACGTGTTTAGAACACTGAGGGTGGGAGAAGTGGAGGTAGGTGGACCCCAGGGGCAGAAGAATTTGTTGTTGGTCGGATGCACAGAGCGACAGGTTTTACATCTTAGTTCAGGGACGGGGAACCTGTACCTTTTGAGGTATTTGGTGCGGCCCTGTCGCACATAAAAAAAAATTAACTATGTATCTTAATTGTATAAAAACCTTACAGTATCCCACGTCTGTTTTAATTGATTAAATAAAAAATATATTTTTAAAGCATAAGTTAAAAAAACTATCTAGTAATCAATGATTATCTATTTTTGAGAAAGTTACTGAACATGAGGAATCCGTGAAGAAACATGCGACCTTCCAATGTCAAATGTTACCCTCCTTTGCGGCTTAGCTTAAGGTGAGTGTAGGAAACGCGGGGGAGCAGTAATTGTATCCACTCGGAATGGTATCCATTCCGATAGTTTTGTAATAAACTGCTTTTGTGAAAATCCTGAATTGTATCCACAAATGGCCAACTTGAGGTTTAACAGAAGGAACGTTTAACGTAAAAGTTTTGTCACACTTCTGGTAGAGGGCAGCAGGATGGAATCTTCTTAACTAACTACTTGTATACTAACTAGAGTGCAGCCTTGTCATTAGTGCTCTAATTCTCTTTTCAAGTAGGCTGTAAAAATATTTTCTTAAACATGAAGTATTCATTCTCTTTAAAGATTGCACTGCATACTAGAAAATTAATTTGCAACCTTATTTAACTTGTAAGATTCTTTTTTTGAGGTCAATACATTTTAAAGTATGTATCGACTTCTATAATTTTAAAGAGATAAATCAATTATTTTATTTGGCAACAGACTTTAACCACAATGTTAAAAAATTATTATTAAAAATCTAGCTTTAATTTATTTAAATCTAGTGAGAAACGAGACACTTTTTATGAATTCTGGCAAGAATTTTATTGATGGGAATTGGCAGCACTGCTTTGCTCATGTCATATTCTCAGTGAGCTCTAGTGATGGGAAGAATCGATTAACAGTAGTCGACTACATCTTTTGTGTATCGTAATCGGCTGTACTCGATTCTTCCAGAAATACTCAAGTAAATATAGTTGGGCCGTGTTCTTCTTCTAGTTGCTCCCTTTTTTTTATCTTAAGATATAATACACAATACGCCTATCTTACTTTACAAATAGTCCCTACTGTTAATTTTTTCTGAACACCATACTAACAAGAACATTGTATTCTAAGATCTAAAAAGAAATCTGAATTAAATTAAACTCAGTAAACCACGTTTCCATTTAAAATCATTAATTTATTACTATAATATGATTATAAACCATCTAAAACTATGTTTTCTTTTTTTTATTGTTTCATTCAGCACACAGGTTATTAACAGCTTAATCTGATTGGTAAAGATGAGGAAGGCAGCTAAGAGGAAGTGAACCCGCATTTTTGTGGAGTGAAGATGGTAAAATCACAGTGATATATCATTTGTGGAAAACCGTTAAATGTGCGTGTGTGTGTGTGCATATATATATATATATATATATTATTAGCACCGCGTCTTTCTACCCATTCGGGTTATACGCTCTTACGCTAATGTGTAATGGTATGGTGATTGTGAAATGAAATGAAGGACCTACAGTTTAACGTGGAATCCGAACCACGGTGGAGGCCTGGCATTTATATATATATACGCACATTTAACGGGAAAATCATCTTCAGTTCACGCAGATGAGATTAGAACTTCGAACTCTCCATCAAAGCCGATCAAACCAACGGCAAGAAACGGCTAGAACACCGCTGCGGGTAACTAACCTTTGTAAACAAATATTTACTTTCTCGTGACACCTCGGAGAGAAAGTAATGTGATCGTCGAAAATTTTAAATCGAGATTTTGATAAATTTTGACATTTCATGACCCTCTGACACAAAAAAAAAGTTGTTCTCGCAATGCATTCTGTCTGACTGTTTGTACCTTGGCTTGGGTTAGAGCCAAAACCCTTTTACCGATTGGGCTAAAACCTGGTATCTGGGGTTTTAATAAAATGTCCCACCGAGGGTTTTTGGAATTAGAAATTTAACCCTAAATTTAAGGGTAGTTTATTAAAAGACAAAAAGAGAATACATATATTTTCTCGAAATTCTCTCTAACGATTTCGGTTAAATTTTATATCCAAACACAGTTTATCATTGTAAACACGATGGAAATTTTAATTTTCTCATGAACTTGAGTTTGAGGGTACTTTACATAGTGGAGATTTTAAAATTTTCATAATTTTTCCGCAACTATTTGAGGTACATATTCACTTATCATTGTCAAGTTGTAGTAATATTAAAGATAAACATATTTTATTTGAAATATCTATACTTATAAAATAACATGTCCTGACTGACTGACTGATTCATCATCGCCGAGCGCAAACTATCAAGGCTACAAGCATGAA
>CABFVZ010004568.1:16927-46900 GCA_902151445.1 Timema monikensis | reverse complement strand
ACGAATCAAAGACCGTTGATAGTGTCGTGCAAACGGCGTGTTTATACTTATCCGTTTACAGAATAAAACCATTTCATTTTCAAACTAATATTTTTTATGGTTATTTCTCCACGTTATAAAACACATTTATTTATTTAGGTGGCCGCTTATACGAAGATACCAGTGTGAATATAGTACTATTTAAATTATAATTTCACGTACTATACTATCTCTTGTCACCAAAGACGTGATATACAAAACATAATAGTTTTATTAATATGTTTTGTACTTTCAATAAGTTACGAAAAAGACAATTATACAGTGATCCTTAGAAAAGTATTATTAGAAGCTTTTACTAACAATTTTTATTGATAAAATAGTTCCCGGCATAGATGTATCTGATCATCAAAACCTTCCTTCACCTCTGACAAGACGTTTATTAATCACAACTTGTGAATGTGGGGAGTGCCAGGTCTCCACCGGGGTTCGGATCCCACCTTAAACTGTAGGTCCTCCATTTCATCTAGCAATCACCCTACCATTACACATTAACGTAAGTGCGTATAGCCCAAACGGGTAGTAAGATGCGGGGCAAATAATAATAATAATAATGATAAAATAGTTTTTTTTAAACATCGCCTTTTACTACACATTTGGGTTATAGTACGCCTATGTAATAATTGATCTAAAATGTTAGGGACTAGGAGGGTTTAATTTAAAGGAAGTGCACCCAAATTTGGGTGGAGGGAGAATGGAAAACCTTTTAGGGGAAAATCCGCCTTAGTGTACCCGACCGAGGTTGAACATTGATCTACCCGTCTTGGGCAGTCTAGTTCAACACGAGAGTAGCGTGTTTGGCCGTGCGGCCACCAAAGTGAGTTATAATACAGTATTACTAATAAAATAGTAACTATCTTCACATAGGTTAGCATTAGCGACTTTCAACCAATGTTTGCGGTACTAATCTTTTGCTAGCCGTCAGTTACCCCTGGGGTTGAGGCAGTGGACGTCTATTGCACTCTAGTCAACGCTCGCAGTGCGTTGAACGCCACGCGTTCATTACTCGTTCATATAATTACCATTTGCTCGTGGACCAATATTAATATTTGAACCTACCTATCTGCGCGAGAATTTATTTTCAAAGATCAACTACATAACCTCTCGTTACAGATAAGCCTTATCTGATGAGTATTTACATTACGATTTTAATGATGGGTGATTTGAACTACGAAACCGAACTATGCGTAGTAATGAATTAAAATAATAACTCCAAACTTCCCAAAAATCTTTTTGTACACAATTATTATACTATGTATATAGTTAGTAAGAAATAAATTGTATACATTTTTCTTTTTATCATGTGCATATAATATTAATATCTTCAATTTTTCTTCTTGATATGCAAAGCCTCATATATCTACTATCTGGCCCTTCTCTGAAAAAATTTGCAGACCCCTGGCTTAAAATAAACAAAGGGCATAAGCTTTTTTACTATTAATTAATTATGTAATAGCCCTACCCTAAATTAGGGTGTTGTTTTAAATTAACATTATAAGTGTTGGAAGTTGTGAGTGACAGAAAATGGTCAAGTTAATTTGTATATATATATATATGGGTTCGTAATTTATAGGCGGCTCTGGTTTTTAGGGGTTTAGGGGCTCTGGTTTATGCTGACGCAATGTTTTGAGTTGTCAGCAGCTCTTTCTCCCTGTGGTTTATTAACTAATCAAAACAAATTAACTAGACCATTTTCTGTCACTCGCAACTTCCAACACTTATAATGTTAATTTAAAACAACACCCTAATTTAGGGCAGGGCTATTACATAATTAATTAATAGTAAAAAATCTTATGCCCTTTGTGTATATATATTGCCATCGTCCCCATCCTGACATAGTAGGCCCACCGGGAATGGGGTAGCGACAATTAATTACTTATTTTTTACTACTAATACTTTTAACACAATTGTTATCAATGCCTTAAGCTAAGACGTAGACATTAGAAGGGTATTTTTAGAAGAACTGCACTTGCATTTGCTTTTAGAAGTGGATGTAAAATCTACAGTGAAGAATTACATGTGAAAGCGACACCACATACCTTTAATGCACCCATCAGAGATTCAAACTTGGACCTCCATGTCACTAGAAAACAAAACTAGATGGGCTTGACGTCCAGTCCGTTCGCCAACCGACGCAGTTCCTACTAAAACAATACTCAAAAGTTACCATGCGGTATTTTTGCTTTTAGGGATTGGTAAATATTTGTATCCTTTGAGGAATGTGTAGAATAAGTCGATGACCACCGAACAAACAGAAATCCCTTCCTCCCCTTCCCTCCTAGCCCCGATAAAAAGTTAAATCCCCACAACCCTCATCCCCTCACAACAACCTGGGGCTATAATAAGTTTTATGGATGATCGAAAACCAAATGGGGTGTGTTAAGGGAAAAGGAGGGGTTAGAAAAGTTTTTTCTCGTGACATAAAAATTTAGCAATAAAGACCTGAGACTGTCAACAAGGAGTCTGAACAACAACATCGTCTGAAAGAGGAGGTAGGAGCGAAGGTATTGGTCCGTTTATGTGAGGTCTATGGCCTCACGACCCTTTATGAGTACGAGCATAAATTCTCAAGAAGCAATTTTCACGTTATAGCTATGAAGTGAGGTTTGCCCTGAAGGGTAGAATCACACAAGTCACATTATTAATTTATTTAATACAATAACTCTTTGATAAGGGACGTTATTTTAAAAACAGTTTGTTAAGTGACGTTATTTTAAAAAAAAGTGTTTGATAAAGAGAGTTATTTAAAGAATACTGTTGTATAATGAACGTTATTTAAAAAAATACTGTTTGATAAGGTAGGTTATTTAAAAATACTCTTTGATAAGGATAGTTATTTAAAAATACTGTTTGACAAGGAACGTTATTTAAAAAACAGTTTGATAAGGAGCATTATTAAAAAAGTACTGTTTGATAAGGAACGTTATTTAAAAAAATTGTTTGATAAATAGCGTTATTTAAAAAATACTGTTTTATAATTAACGTTATTTAAAAATATTATTTGATAAAGAATGTTATTTAAAAATACTCTTTGATAAGGACAGTTATTTAAAGAATACTGTTTGATAAGGAACGTTATTTAAAAAATACTGTTGTATAGTGAACGTTATTTAGAAATATATTGTTTGATAAGAAACGTTATTTAAAAAAAATTCTTTGTTGAGAAACTTTATTTAAAAAAAAAGTTTGATAAGGGACGTTATTTAAAAAATACTGTCGTATAAGTAACGTTATTTAAAAATACTGTTTGACAAGGAACGTTATTTAAAAAAACTGTTTGATAAGGAGCGTTATTAAAAAAAATTGTTTGATTAGGAACTTCGACACCTACAATAACTCTCGCACCTTTGAAATATTTCGGAGTAAGATTGTTAACAAGTTTTAAATATCTCATTAACTGTGACATTATATCAATATATAATAAATACTTTTTATAACAGCTACTAAACAGTATTTCAACACCTACTAGAGATTAAATGACATGTGTAACGTAAATAGATGTAGTTATCTCAGATTTATTTGATATTTATTCTCTCATCGACACACTTAGTAGGTACATTAGTCGCGATTAACCGGTCCTCCGTTTTATCCGGCAAGTTTTTCGGTGTTAACAAGTGCGTTTTGAAACAAACAAACCGGTACATATCCACTATAATTTATAATGTAATCCATTTGACGCTATATTTTCACCTGTTGTTCTTGCTTTGTAGCCGGTGTCCCATTTCCAAAATATAGTAGTATAAAGTTTAATTTTTATTGTTCTGATACAACTATTGAATTCTTATTTCACATCGCAATCATAAAATGGACACATTCTGTTATAACAAAGATAAATTTCTATGAAAATTTCAAGGAAACAACAAGGAGAAAGATTGAATGGCATATGCCGGTTTGAATAGGCCAAGTGCTCGCCTCAGGTATAGATTTTCGTGGGTTAAAACCCAGCCGGGGTTAACGGATTATTCTTGAGCGATAAAAATCCGTAGCACAACTTCCTTGTCCTTATCTATTGTGGCATGTGACAGAGCCCTAGAATATATGTGAATATACCTTTCCTGGCAAAATTGGTAGGTTCTTTCGCTCTCGCTCATAGAAATTGTCGTGTGTTGATATAATCAGTCGGTTCATAAAGTGCACGTTAAATATCTCAAATAAATATATTTGTAGAATCTCGATCTAAAACTAATTTTATCATTCGGATTATGTTTGTAAAATTTTAATATCGTTTCAAAAGTTGATTTTATTTATTGGAATAGTTTTGTGAATGTTAAGTTGTACCGAGCTAAATTTTAATAAACGTGTCCGAAAATTATCTTTAAAATTTTTATCCTATATAAAAAGTCAACAAGGAGATATAAAAACACTGTTTTTTATCCATTTTAATTAAGTTAATTAATTTTAAAAACTTTGTGTTTACTGTGTCTACATTTCCTTGAATGGTAACTGTATGTGTGTGTTAGTCTTTTTTTTAGCGTATGCCAGCAGAATTTGTCAGCTTGACAATTCTGGTATTCTACTGGCAGTGGTATATATGTGACCGCCTTTGTGATCTAGTGATCAAAGTTCCTTGATACAGATCCACGGGTTCGATCCCTGGTGCTTCCAAAATTTGTATATGAAGCATTGAGTTTGGAACAGGGTCTACTCAGCCTCATGAGGACAAATGAGGAGATACCTGAATAAAGAAATAATTACTCAGGCTTAGAAAACTGAGATTAACGGCTGTAAGGTTCGTTGTGCTGATCAAATGACGCCCTCTATCCTCAAATGTTGGCACTATCATTGCTAATGGCAGAGGCCACTTGGTCAGAATAGCTCGCTTGTAGGTGCACACCATTGAGGACCGTTCTATGAAGTTAAACCAACATGTAGGTGCAGTTACTTCGTCCCGAAGAGACGATGTGATTATTATTATTATTATTATGCGTTGCCAGTAGAAGTCTCAAACTTAACTCAAGCCTAATTCCCCAGACCTAGCAATAATGGGAACAGTTCTCCTTCGTGAAAAGTATTTACGGGACCTGCAAAAATCGAGCCCAGGACCTCTAGATTGATAGCCAGGACTACTGACGACTGGACTAAGAAGCTGACCATGTGTGTTAGTTGATATTTCATTTAGTATCAAAGTTGTAAAGATAATTTTTGAACATTCTGTATATTAGAAAAAAAAAAGTCTTAATAGTTTCCGAGGGCACCCCAACGAGATATTTTCTCCTCTTGAATTGACCTACGAAGGAATGTGAGATTCTAACCCTCATAAAACACGCGCGGAAATTCCGTGGTGCCAAGAACTTGACATTTGACCGGACACCCGTGACACCCACAGAAGTAGGTCACTGCTCGACAGCCCCCCTCCCCCACACCCTTGGATTATTTAGGTCAAGTACACCCCGTTACTCCGGAATGGAAAAAAGTACTTTCATCAAACATATTGTTATTACTATCATCGACCTATTCTAAGAATTTTCTTTTTTACTAACGACGCAGCTTACTTGGTGAAATGCAAATATATTTGTAATGCGGTTTGCGGGTTCTTAGTTTGATACATCCAAGGGGCCGCCCTTAAATTATATAAAGCCCTTTTTAATGATTTTAGAGCTTCCCTCCCTCTCCCCACGTAAGGAATTTCAATCCCTCCTATATCTTAATAAATTTGTTTACGATTTGGTTGATTAGATTATTTTAATCGTTTATTTACAATACTTATATCTAAAGATAATTAAAGTGATGGATATGAAATTTTAGAATACTTAAATTGCAGTAAAATTAGGTTTAGCACATAGTAAGTGAATTAAATTTTATATTATTATTATTTAGAACCGCGTCTTACTACCCGTTCGGGTTATACGATTTTATATTATATACATACACTCTAACTATACATATATTTTCTGACGATTTTTCTTTTCTATTTTGTCCAAGAATTGATAGAAAAAATCTTACATAATAGGATTTTGACACCCCTCTCTTACAAGAAAATTCAGATAATACCGTTAATGGAAAGCGTGTGTATCGATTTATTGAATTGTGCCAAGACACAGAGTTATAATTTGAAAACATCCATCAGGAAATTGATCTAAAATATATGTTTACCAACTAGAAAATAAAATATATTGATAATCAGCTGTTTTAAGTTTGCGTTGCAGTGCATCATGGGTCAAGATACACCGAATTGCTACGCCACTCAAGCAGATTTTTCTTTATATTTTCAACAAACGTGTGAATCAAGCCTTACTGTAAATATGAGGATAGACTGAACGGGTAATAAGACGTATAGTATAACAAAAACAAAAGTTTCGCCAATGTCGATCGTATTTCGAGGATCGATACGAGTTCTTCTTTGAGGAAGGGGGAGAAGGGGTTACAGGAAATAGCCGATTGATGATGTAATCATTGGAATACCGGTAGAGCCGTGTGTCTGTCGTGTTCTCGCTAGAAGAGGGGAGGGGGGTTGATTAAAAAGAAGTGATGACAGGGAAGGGTATCCGAGGGTGAGATTGAAGACATGTAGGACTAATTAATAAAGGTCAGTGCTGTGCAGCGAGTCGTTCGTAGACACGTCATCGATATAGGTCAGGACTGCGGATAGAGGATGGCGGGGATGTTTGGGTGAAAAGTGACGCAAGTCTGGGATTTTTTTAAAGGGCTTAGCCCGCCTGTGACGTAATGGCAACCCAATATAAGCTTTCCTATCAATGTATTTACGTTTTATTTGATGAACTTTTAAGGAGATAAAGTATAATGTCTTAAGTAAATATAAAAATATTTTTAAGTAAATATAAAAATAGCTTACATCGTCACAAAATATGTTTTTGATCTTGAAGTAGTTTTTTTTTTAAACGAACTTAAAAAAAATCATCTATAGCTGGTTTTACTTAGGAACATGGTCAGTAGGGATCTTTCTGTCAGAATGTTTATTAAAAAGAGTATCTAGGAATGGGAAATTAGAGAAATAGAGATAGATCCAAGGGTTAGGTTTGTGTATGTACTATATTAAGTACACTTTCATGAGTCTAGTTGGTTTATTGGTCGTACACCGATATAATCTATCTGTTTATAAAATGCACACCCTAAGGGTTTGGCCAAACTAGCGAGTGAGTACGTGATTAGCAGCTAGTTCTCGATAGTTGTTGACGAGGAGGCAAAGGTTCAAATCTTGGCTCAGTGAACTGCTAATGGTGTTAATGGTAATTCTTATTTGTAAAGGTCTACTTTGAGTATAATATTGAAGTATTTTAACATATCAGATATATATATATATATATATAGAGGGAGAGAGAGGTTTGGTTTATGTTCTTACCAATTAAAATAGGCCGTTAGTAGCAAGCGTGCCAAACTTTTCTAGAGTAATAAAAAGGTCAAAATGAGAAGTCTTCCTAGCACTCAACGAATCAACATACAACAATATTGCCTAGCGCCTATAAATTAGACTGTACCGGCTCGAGCGCGCACGCTGTCGCTCGCTCGCTCGCTCCAGTCTGGCCACCTCTCATTACAACCAATGTGCTCTATTTAATTTTTTAGTCGCTCGCACGCTCGCCCAGTCTGGCTGTCCTCTAACACACAAATATACAAATAAACAAAAAAGTGGTTTAGTGATGCTAAAATGGGTTACACCTAAAAAATAATCTAATTTGTTTGACCAAACCTTATTTTAATATACATTTTGGTCCTGGTGCTAGAATTAATAGTGCCCTTTTGGGACATCAACATCTTATACTAAATAGTTTAATATATGCGGCTCAGTTTTACAAACTGACTGTACATGGACGAAATAGATTCCACTTTCATGTAAGGTTACATTAATATCCAAGCGAATTATTATAATTTAAGGTGTTATTGAATATTTGATGAAGTAATATAGCAAGTTTGTTCCCATGACTGAACAAAGAGACTCTAGTTTTGAAATACAGTTGGAGTTATACATTATATAGTACATTTCTACCATTTATTCCATGATCACGAGTTTTGGTAAAAATTCAAGGTTGCTTCTTTAGAGTATGTACTATTTTCAATATTTATAAATTAATATTCATGACGTTAAAAAATAATTCAATGTTTTATTAGTATTTGTACGTAACACCAAAAAATAGACCTAAGCAACGATTGAGCCACAGACTCAAGCCGATAGCTTTATTTTAGCGTAGGTGACCTGGTGGTCTAGGGGTAAGGTGTCAGACTTCTGTGCTGGAGGCCCGGGGTTCAATCCTCGGTCCCGGAACAGATTTATCTGATTACCAAACCCTTCCTTCACCTCTGACAATACATCTTGTGAATGTGGGGAAAGCCAGGCCTCCTACCGTGGTTCGGATTCCACGTTAAACTGTAGGTCCTCCATTTCATCTCACATCACCCTACCATTACACATTAGCGTAAGTGCGTATAAACCGAACGGGTAGTAAGACGCGGTGCTAATAATAATAATAATAATTTATTTTAGCACCGCGTGTTACTACTATCCGTTCGGATAATACGTTTATGTACTAAATGTGATGATGGTTCTATGGAGGAGGAAGGTTATATCTATAAGAAGTTTACTCACATTTACATGAAGGGTGAATGGAAATACATTTAGGGGAAAAACCTCAGTACACCCAACTGAGATATGAACCTGTATCTTGCCGCAATCGTCAGTCTAGTCTAACACGATAGTGACGCCTTAGAATATGCGACCACCGAAGAAGGTAAGCTAATAGGTTTAGTTATTTTAGACCTATATATTTGTTGGATGCTAAAGAAAATTATTATTTATAATATTAATTATTAACTTTATAATTGGCTAGTTGGAGCAAAGGTCCTAATTTAACTCGACCGTTTGGAATTTTTTTTGGTGCCTCTGTTTGCTCTGAGTTGGCCAATTTTAACTTAATTTGGCAAGGACATTTTTTGAGCATAGGCCAAACAATGTATGTGCTGTATATGGCTTGGTGTTCTGATTAGCAGTTTCAAAATGGCGGCTGCTCAAAATGTTTTTCGTTTATTATCTCATCCAAATCAAAGCAATCGATCGAGAAAACTCTGGTGGATTTCTTAGATATTTACATTAATTGCGAGACTGACATATTAAGTCACGTGAGAAACTAGTATTTTCTATTAATATAACTAACCGAGTTAAGCGAGGCTTGGTTTTAACTTGAGAATTTGCCATTTCGTCTGACTGTTCGGATGTTTGCTACGCAATAACTCTCAAACGCATGAATCAATTCTAAATAAATTTTCCAGAAATGTTATTTTAACTTAGGCCGAAAAAAGTGTGTAAATAATTTTGTGATATTATTATGAGTTTTAAGATGGCGACCATTAAAATGTATGTATGTCTTTTTTATGACGCGATAACTGCCAAACGAGTGAACCAGTTTTAACGAAATTTGAACAGAATATTTTTTGAACCTAGGATGATTGATGTATGCATATAGTTTTTAAATCATATTAGATGTTCCAGTATGGTGGTTACTAAAATAAATCGTTTGATAGCTCATCTCATGTGATATTAATTTATAATTCTATGCAATAAAATCTATTACTTTGGATGTATATTTTTAAATTTCGACGTATATTGTGAGAATGAAGTCTTAAACCACATGGGTAAACATTGTTAATTGAGAATAATATAATGTACTTTTGATGATAGTATTAATTTGATTTCTGTCTAACTTGATCACAAAGGAAAAATGTCAATTTGAAATCAAAGTTGAAATTATAGGAGATATTTCAACTTGAACACCAAGTAGAAATCTTAAGACTTTAGTAACAATAAGAACATGAAGGGAGAGAGGTCTACTGTTCACATAACTAAAAATATTCCATTCCAATATACTTTTGATTCCTAATTTATATAATTATCTGAATGGTTAAAATGTGCTTGCTTAGATATAGCAAACATATATTCTATTTTTGCACGCATCAATGTACCATTTGCAAACAGGCCCGCTCAGAAGATTCAAGGTGTTTGGATTAGTGCCATTTTTGGGGACCCCTGAAACATTAAATAATAACAATTGTTTTTACACCCATTACTGTTTCCAGCCTGTGTCCCGGCTCAGTTTTTTATTCAAGCCATATATTTTCCACTACCGGCTTGCTATGATTGTTGTAGCTTCGTATGCCTTATAATATAACTTAATACTAGGACAGGCACAACATCCAGTCCCCGGCCCTTAACTCATCGCCGTGAAAGAGTAAACCAATATTTCCCTAATGATAAATTTTTCAACCATGCTGGGAATTGAACCCGGGACCCTTAGTTTAATAGGTAGACATGCTATCGACTGTGCTAAGGTTTAGCACCCCTAAATAATAACAATTCATGTGTTTAATTTTTTTTTATCATAATTTATAAATTGTCTGCACTATATTTACTATAAAATGTAGCAATAATAGCTTGACCAATGACACTATGTTTCTATCTTAGAATTGAGTACATAATGCCATCTAAGCCCACCTGTAAATTAAAAGCAGCATTTTGATATCTTCTTTAAGTCAACAACCCTAAGTTTGGTTTTATATAACTTCTATCCATCCAGCGCTTGGCATGCACTTAACTCTTCAAATGTTTAGTGCTGCCCGCACCAACTGGTAGAAATCTCATGTACTAGGGAGTTCATAAAATGTGATGTTTCCCGGTTGCCTTCCAAACTGAATTTTTATGAGTGAGTGCTAGAGGAACACTGAGGTCAATATGTTTTATAAAATGATTAATATATAAATACATATAATATACTCTGTAAAAAATGTTAAATTCAAAGACAGTTTTTTTTATAATTTCCATGAAAATATCTTTTTAATGTCTTCTGGAGAAGCCCATTCAAAAATTTGCAGTGGGATGATACTTGATGGACAAATTTCTTACGAATCTTTGCCAAAAATATATACAACATTATCAACAATTTTCCGCATTGGCAAAGCCCCCACCCCCAACCGACCCAGTGCTTACAACCCAGTGCTTCTCTCCACCCTCTTTGTAAATTATATTCCCATAAATAATTCGATTCAAGTCACGTTTCTTTGGATGAAATCTTAAATAAATGAAGAAATGTGATTTGAATGAAACTTTCTTTGTTGTTGAACAACACAATGTAGCCTGACTACAACCTACAAGTTATGGAAGACGTGAATAAATTATGTCTAGACACAACCATCAAGTACTTCTTTTATTCCGATAGTCACATATTTTACCAAGAATCTCATTTTTGCAAAGATATAAACTCAGCTGACGTTATATCCTGGTTTTAGGTTTTGATATATCACTTTCATAGTCACGTAACGAAATTCATGCAGACAACTTTCAAATCAGTTTTTTTTTTGCGAGAGTTTTATAGTTTGTTTTATTTTTTCTTCACTGGTATACCTATAAATAAATATTCTAATATTTTAATATTTAAGGAAATTTAAAAGCAAGATTTTTATTGCTGGAGATATTAAAGTACGTTAACTTAGCTTACTAATAATTGTGTTCGCGTCACATGTTCTAAGTTTTAGTACGTTGCTGCTCTTTCGCGCTCGCTTCGCAGGAACAGCTGTTCCCGGGGCAGAAAAGAAATGCCTTTCAGGATCTACCTCTTGAGTTAGAGTAACAGGGGCAGGGTTTAAATTGAAGAAATAGAGAGAAAAAGCTGGGATGTATTTTGATTTTAAAATGGGAGATTTAAATAAATGTGTATTTATTTTTAGAAATACCTACACTTATAAAACATATACATGTGCATATATTTTTACTCTCTCACGACCCCTTGAGAAGAGACGTATTGTGACTGTAAAAAAAATGGAATATTAAAATTTTGATAAATGTCGACGTTTCACAATCCCCGAAACCAAACAATTGGTTTTCACGATACGATTCATCAGTCTACCCTTATGTCTGTATCTTGACCTGAACTGGAAAACATTGTACTGATGGGGCTAAAACTGGGTATTTAGGGTTTTCATAAGTTTACCCAGAGGGCATTTTCGGAATTAGTTATCTAACCATAAAATTAAGGTTAGTTTTCTTAAAGCGAAAAAATAATAATTCAATTTTATCAAAATTGGTTCTAATGTTTATGATTAAAATTAGTTTCTAGGCACTGTAACATTAAAACAATATGGCTTTTACAATGAAAAGAACACAGTCCACACTTTACATTGCTGCTATTGGACAAAGAGGTACTGGTTGCCTCTTAAAGAAAATCGATTGTCATCGCCAAACCCCCCGACCTAGGTTTAATTCTATCGGAACTCATCAGGGAGGAGTGTGAAACGCGCAACGCAACTTCTAAAAGAGGAAAAAATACACACAAAAGGGAGAAAATGGAAAATTGTAAAGAGTGATAGGACACATAGATTGTGTAGCAATTATTGCTCCAAGTAAACAGAATGGGGCCAGTCAAGCATAAACATCACTTACCCAATATCACCAACCTGGCGAAGCACCTCGCGCAACAAACATCCGACCACACGCGAGCAACTGCCAACACTGAGCCTAGTGCCGCATCTCGCCGCTAGAGACCACCATCACCACCACCATGCTCAATCCGCTCAACTTCAAAGAAACGAAAATACGAGAAGAAGGTGGTAACTGCCAGGCTTTGCCAGAATAATATAGAATGTTCTTCAGCCGGCACGCTCCCTTCTCCTGTGCCTCTCCTATTCGACGAGTGTGCGCCATATAAAAGACCATCCGTCGAGGAAGACGTCACTCTTGGACGTGGCTGGGACCATGTAGGACTAAGCGTCGGCGTAACGGACATATTAAGATAATGTAAGAATAAATTCATTTTCGGCTTAAATGTAAATTATTGGAACTAGTCAAAATTCTTTTTAGATCTTTTTCTATCAAATTTAATTATAAATTACTTGCGTAAACCTTCGTCTTTGATTTACTTTAAAATGAGAGTATTGTTAAATCATAAATTTTCTGTGTTATTGATATTAGGCATTATGCGCGAACTTTATTCTCAACAAATTAACTTTATTTGTTTCTCTGTAGTATTTTGGTTAGATGAGTATTGTAAATATTAAAAAAGGAGAGTGTTGTTAGATCAGAACCTTTCAATGTTATCCATAATGCTTAAAAGTCATACTTTTCAAAATTATCTTTATTTCGTCTTAATTGCAAATGGTGTTGCATTTTGGGCTTGGCAAACATTAAGGTGGGAAAGTGTTTGAAATATGATGCCAGAATTTTCAGTATTAGTAGAATGGTAGTATTGCACTGGAGTATTGTATATATCAACTTAACTTTATATTTTTTACTAGTTTCTCGATTGTAACTTTTATGATAGCGTTGTTAAATATCTTTTGTGTCAAAATAGTAACGGAAAATTAAAAAAGGAGTAAAGTTAGGAAATATTCTCGATATTTATAATTGTACTATTATCCTTGTTGATGACATATTCGAAGGTTTATTTTGAGTTCTGCAAGTAGGTTATTAGCGTACATGTTAAATGGTAGTGACATTAGGTATATTTGATGGAACTAAAACTTTTATTAACGCGTTGCCTTTTTGCAACAGGTACAAAAATGTGTTAGTTAGGAGAGATCATATACTGTATTAAGTATGATCATATTCAAGTCTATTAATGTTATGAATTAATATTTATATTTACGTAATATTTTTAGGGCACATAATAATATACAACGTAATGATTAGAAGGAAAAGAATAAATGTTTATGAAACAATGTTTTTATTGGATCGTATATATTTATGTTGATAATGCTTGGTCACTCACGTATTATATATATATAACGAACTATTGAATGCTCTTCAAATAATATGCTTGTAATTAAATAAAGTTTGTCATAAATGAAATATAAAAGATTCTAAGACTTGACATTATTCTATAGCATAGTTACGCCACATTATCCCTATGTCTAAAAAAGTGCAATGTCCAAAAATCCTTGATCAGCCTTCGACCTTTTTATATATTAATATGTTAGACAACCTGTGAAGGTGGACCGTAGTTTCCCGCTACTCAAAAGAGAGAGATGCGTGCGCTGGGTACATGTTAAGTGTCCAGCACTTTATAACTCACAATTTTAGGATATTCACTCTACGCGCTCCTCTTTATTTTATTTTATTTTTCTTTAACTGTAGGTTTTGTTTATATTTATGTATTGAATCCCTCTATGTTTAGAGCGTGGATTACAATTGGAACATGTAAAAGGTATAACATAAAGGACAAACACAGGAAAAAGGAAATTGGATGCGAATATATAATATATCTCTATATGGAAACCTCTTTTCGCGTTATGAGGTAATTGTATTATATTTGGAAGAAAGTATAGGAAAGGTGGATAGACACACATAAAAGGGACAAACACAATATGGCTTTTACAATGAAAAGAACACAGTCCACACTTTACATTGCTGCCATTGGACAAAGAAGTAATGGTTACCTCTTAAAGAAAATCAATCGTCACCGCCCAAACCCCCGACCTAGGTTTCATTCTATCGGAACTCATCAGGAAGGAGTGTGAAACGAGGTACGCAACTTCCTATCGACCTTTCCTATACCTTCTTCCAAATATACCTCATAAAGCTAAAAGAGGTTTTCCTTATTGAGAATGTATATGAGTAATTATTTAACACTACTATTACATTAAATTGCGAAGTTATTAAAATAATGTTTGTAATTTTCATAATATTTATAGCCTGGATATAATCGAGGAAATATTATATAAAGAAGACATTCGATGAGATTATAGAACTGTAAAGAAAAGGAATGTATGACCTCATATACCAGAAAGCAAAGGAATTGGGAGGCAATAAAAACGAAGATGTTCGTACAATAGGGGTAGAAAACCTCAAAGTTCAGTTGGGGACGGATCATAAAGAGGTTCTTAAGATTTGGAAAATACATGTAAATAAATGGTACGGAACTCCGCAAGGACTTTCTCGCTCTATTGTTTAAAAATGGAGATATTCACTCAAAACTTGTAATATATGTGAAACGAAATAATATACACTAGCAAACCCAAGCATAAATTGCACTATACTTATGTAAACCATTTTTTGAGTCCCAGTTTTAAATTTTTACAATTTTATTTTTAAAGAATTAATGTCCTCATTTGTATGTTTGGACCAATAAAAAAAGATCAATTTTGGCTCTAAAAAGACCAAGACTTCGAGTTAAGATTTTGCCTTCCATTTAAAATTTTCAACATTTTATTAGGTGTTGCACATCTTCAGGTCATCGCATTGCTATTAAATTCCTCATTTATAAATGTTGACCAATAAAAAAATGAAATAAGTACTATTGGGTCTAAAATGGAGATAGATCATTGTTTTACAAACATTTCTCTTAAGAGGTTTAAGGAAAAATAACAAACTTTTTGAGAGACTTACTTAGGCTATATTTATCGACTAGAACCACCTCCAGTGGCATCTTCCACAACTAATAAGATGGCCACAAGAGTGAGCTTCCTTTTAAAAATCAAAGCTTACAATAAAAGTGGTATAATAACAAGAACACGCTTTCAGTTATTGAGATAACCAAGCATGTTTTTGTGCCGAAAATATTTCGTTAACACAGATCCTTTTTTTTATAATTTATTTAACACCCGTCTGGTTTGGTGGGCCGTGGGCCATGGTTTGAGTCTCACTGTACTATTTTATCATTCATACAACTTTGCACATAAAATATATTTTCCCCTGAAGTGTTTTTAATTAAAAAAAAAGTTCATAAAGAATTATGAAGTGTTCTCTTGAGGCCACTTTTCAATTTTTGAAGATAGGTTTTATTTTTTTAAAGACTTGGTTCTTCTAAGTAGGTAGGAGCTAAGAATAAGCACTCTTCAGACGAGACAATAGTGAATATATGAAAATTAAATTAAAGGTGTACAAGAGAGCTTTAAATTATTTTTGTCATATCTATTTTTTTTTGTTCAGAATCTCATTGATTGCTAAACTCTTGTTCTAAAATAAGCATTGTTAAGGACCTTTCTTAATATTATAATTTTTTTATTTAGCTCCACATCTTACTACCCATTCGGGCTTTTCTTAAGTACTAATTTCACTAATGGGCTAGGAATCGGGAGGGTTGAATATAGAGAAAGTGAACCCGTATTTGCTACCATGTAGGAAAACCCACCCCCAGTTCACCCGTGGGAGATTTGAGACTCGATATCCCCGTCCTCGGCAGTCTAGATCAACATGAAACTTGAGCGTTAGCTAACTACGCCACCGAGGCGAGTAATCTATTTTATTTTGCTAAATTATTAATACTACCATATTTATTAAACTTTTAATAATTTATTATTCAAATAAAAAACACACATAAATATGCTATAACAGTTTTTATAACAATGAAAATGTTAAGGAAGGTCTTTTACTATATTTATCTTCAAACAAAAGATGATAGAAATGTTAAAAACAATCCAAGACTAATTTTTACACCCTTGAATAAGTTAAGAGACAAAAAGTAATTAATATGGCAGAAATGACAACTTTGAAAAAATAAAATTTAAATTATTCTGCTAGATTTGCAACAGCATCACTTCCTTGTCAGGCTTATATAAATACATATATTAATTACACCAATTTATTATATAACATAAAAAAATTGAGAGTTAATGTACCCACGTTTGTGTAACCATTTAGAAAAGAAAAACCTCAGTATACCTGATCAGGTCTCGAACCCCAACCTCCAGATCCTAGGTAGACCAAACTAAATGAACTTGACGTTTAGTTCGCTAGAGACTGGGGTTGGTTCAAATAAAATGGTTTTATTTTATTCATAAACTTAGACGCGACAGTAAGATATCTACCACTATAGCATGCCCCTAAGCTCTTACATTCTATCTCCCGAGATTTAAAATATTCTTCCTATTTCAAATCCTCTCCTTTTTTATTCTTTCTTCTTAGTGTAATGTAAGAAAAGATATACACCATCTTATAAGGGAATTTCCTCGGCTCAACAATATGCACATCCATCCATTCTTTCTACACCCCCCTCTCCCTTTCTACTCTCCTCCTCTCTTTCACACACTTCCTATACCCCCTCCCCCAACCCTGTAGAGACAAAAAGGGCCGGGAGCGCATTTATTCCGGAGAAAACTCCAACGCTTCGGTTAATTATTAAAAAGTAAAAAGAACTTTATTAAAGTGTTCAGGGCATTAAAAACAACCAAAAAGACGAAACCCGCCGCTAGAACAATTTTTTTTCCAAGACGAAAGAGAAAGAAAGGAAAAAAAAAAATCTCTTCACAAAATATTTTAAATAACAAACTATTTTGAAAGAGTGATCCTAGATAAGTGTTATCACGGGTACTAAGGTGAAATATTTATTCTAACATCGTAACAAAGTAGCTCCCCCCCCCGCCTCCCTCCACCTCCCCCCGAAATAAACCAGTCCATTTCAAACTGCAGTAGTGCGCCGAGAGGGTACGAGGGAGGGGGCACAAACGGGGCATTTTCCCATAACAAGATATCAAAATAATTTTAGTAAAAACTTAAATAATTAAATGAAATAAAACTAACATAATATAGAGCAAAGAAGATGTGAAAAATATAATCATGGGTTGCATTTTAACACCAGGTTTAAACAATTGTATTCAAAATGTGGACCGTTATGGACATTAAAAGTGTCCATAAAATTCCAAACTGAAAAACTAAACACCCAAAAATAATATCTTAAGAGCTGTAGTGAGATAAAACTTTAGTTGACACTGCCTTATTTATTGTTTACACAATATCAAATTAAAAGCACACGAAAATATGTCTAGCTATTCCCCAATTTAATTAAAAGATAGCCCACATCCTTGGCCGCGTGGTCTATCACGCTACTCTCTCTGTAGAACTAGACTGCTAATGACGGAGAGATCGAGATTCGAATCTCGGTCGGGTATACTGAGGGTGATTTTTTCAAAACGGTTTCCCCCCTCTTCTTCCTCTCAAATACTGGTACACTTCCTCTGAATATAACCTTACCAACCCCTAAAACTATTAGATTAATTAGTACATAAGCGTATAACCCGAACGGGTAGTAAGACGTGGTGCCAGAAAAATAAATCCATAAATATACGCATCTTACTGTTAGAAAATGCTACCAGATCTAATTCCACATATTCATACGTCAAGTTAAGTGATTCTAAACTGTCACTCTTGGTTGATATTTGCATTAATTATAAAATAATAATAATAATATTAATAATGAAAACATAAATTTGTATCGATTTTGAGCAAAAAAAGTTTGTATTTTCTAAAAGGTCTATTTGTAAGATTATAAAGGTATAGTAGCCAACATTCTAAAGTTAAATACATTATTGTTTTTTTAGGCTTTAAACACAACCTTATTCTTATTACACCAGTTACCACGTTAACAGATAATTCAAATTATTTCATTTTAAATTCCGTGATTTCGTATGGAGTCAAGACTAATTAAAAATGTCAACAGACTTTAATTTTCATGAAAGTTAGAAAATCTTATACACACTCAAAACCTGTAGCTAGCTAATTTATAAAGAGCAAATGTTATTTTATTAGTTCAAGAATAATTGGAAATAAAACTTTCTTTTTAAATATATCATATATTTTTTTACGACCTTTACATTTAAACACATGTACAAACAAACAACCACATATGTTTTCCCTCTCTCTCTCACACACACATACATAAACACACAAAATAGTCCTGTTAAAATTGTAAATTTAATTCTTGTCAGCCTGACTAGTGTTTTTAATTATTCAGTTGGCCAAAAGTGCTGGTGTCTGGGGATTCCCTCTCTGTTAGTTTGAGCCTGTTGTTTAAAATTGACTCTAAATGCTGTAAATCCTGCGAGATATAAACATTTTAATTACAAAATTAATGTTGGGTGAATTTTTCCGACGAGTTAATTTGATGTAATTCTGATTTCATTTGGTGGAATTTTATTTTTTATATCCACGATCAACAAAAGGGTTTCTTTTTTTCCTTTTTTTTTTGCACCGCAACCTACTACCTGCTCATCTTATACGCAAAAAGTGATATTAAAAGGTGTAATGCAGTTTGAAATAAATTCATTAACAGTGTAAAGAGAGTATTGAGGAAATCACATGTTTAAAAAAAATCACCCTCCGCCGGGTTTTAAGTCTTGAACTTTTTCGTAAACGTCGACTAATGTGATGCGATTCCAGCAGCTTGTACTTTTTGTCCAGCATTATTTGTGAATCCATTAATAACAAACTTTTAATCTATTCTTATATAATTTAAACGTTTATTTTTTTATCATATCCAAGAGAAAAAAGTGGTATGTGGTGGACGAGTGTTTTAGTTTTGTTTTTAAATATAATTATGGTCACTTTATGAGGAAGAGGAAAGTTTTATTTATTTATATCTCCATGCTCCACGCCTTACTACTGGTCAGGGCAAAAATGCATATAAAAGGGATAAGGAAGATTTTAGAGGAAGAGTACCCCGCATTTGTGTGGAAGCAAAGGGGAAAATCACTTAGGATAAAAGTATCCTCAATACACACAGCAGGGATTCTATCTCTTGGACTTCCTGTCTCCGACAAAACAGACGAGACATGAGATTAACATCTAGTCCACGTGCCCAGTGGTGTGGGAACAGAAACCCGAATGGGTACGTACGATTGGGGACACTATATATAAACCTAGTATTAAGCCAATTGTGCTGACCTTGACCTTTAAAGAGTTAGTACAAGAGTTTTACCGCTAGGTCATGTGTTCGTGTGTTACTCTCCAAGCTAACACCTTCCATCTCCTTCCAGACCGTGTCCTGCGGCTTGGAATCCTTCCAAAGAGGACGAGGGAAGGGAGGGTGGGGTGGAGTATACGGTGGACAGAGATTTAAACAAAGCGCTTATACCACCACTAGAGGGGTAATTTTGCGGTGGTACCACTCTAGGGTCGTAGATCCTGAGGGAAACATTTGAGATGCTTGAGGTTTGTAAATGCTTTAAAATGTATGAACTAAACAACAGTTATTCAAGTATTAATACGCTGTATTATTTTCGTGAAATGTTTAGGCATAGTTATGTGTTTACATAGTAAGTTTGAAAAACGACCCATGTGCCTTTTATTTTAACCAGGAAGTAAACAGATTCAAGCCATTTCCTTCTGTTTAATTTCCAAAGTTTTATTAATGCCTTCAAATTATTTTATTAAATAATCGACCCTATGGTGTAGTGGTCAATGCGTCTGGCTAAGAACCTAGGCGTTCTGAGTTTGATTTCCGATTGGTACCTGGAGTAATTTTCTCTAAAGGGGAATTACCCCAAAGGTCACCAATATTTGATTAGTTAAGCATAAATTTCACACCCTCATGCTAACTTTCATCAGCCCTTCATTTCATCTCATCGTGATATGGAAAGAGCCTCAACGGAAAGGATGTACGATTAGTACATTCTGTCGTACCCTGGGTAACAGTACGTTAGTACTGGCTGATTTTTCCACAAACTGGGCTACGAGTAATGTAGCCCATACGCGTAACATTATTATGTTATTAAATCATAAACCGATGCAGGAATATTTAAGTATTTCCTGAGGGAAGGTGTTCTTGCAGTTGATCATTTTATCATATTTACTCATTCTGAAATGGATTCAGACCATGACGAATTTATTACGCGTATGATTCCCCTTAAGACCACTTGTATATATCGGCTTGAAGTCTTAATCTTCCAGTGACCGGGTATTCCAACAGCGATTTCTTGACGAGTCTCACGGGGGTTACTGGGGAGGGGCCTCAGTGCTCTTGACCACGGCAGTATCTACTACTTGTTGAGCAGTAGAAGATTCCCAGGGGTAGCACGTCCTGATTCAAGGGGCTATGGGTAGGGGTGGACTAGGACCCCGTGATATTGGGGGACATTGGTGTGGGTCGGTTTTATATAGACTGCCGATACTACTTTAACTTGTGAATGTGGGGAATGCCAGGCCTCCACCGTGGTTCGGATCCCACGTTAAACTGTAGGTCCTCCATTTAATCTCACAATCACCCTACCATTACATATTAGCGTAAGTGCGTATAACCCGAACGGGTAGTAAGACACGGTGCTAATAATAATAATAATAATAATAATAATAATAATAATAATAATAATAAACTGTATGAATCCGCTTATCAGGATGTATTAAATATACAAGCTATTATATTAATTAGCCAGACGTTTTAACAAGGCGTCTGATAGCCTTGACTATTAACTTTACTTGTACTTGATTGGCCTTGCTCGACGGCCTTGCCTAGTAACATTCTCACATAACGCCTTAGATGCAAAATAGGCTCGTTTATTGTTTCTTAATATTATTTCTAAACAATTTCATAAGTCAAACGTAATATTATTCATTTACTGAGTACTGTCCCTTAATAGATTTGTAATCTACACAATTAGTGGATGGAGGATAATTTTATCAACTTCAGTTTATCTAAAATAAACTCCAGGCAATTATTGTCTAATAATTTGACACCTTAACTCAGTCGTTAGCGTATCTGTCTGCTGAGCTAAGAGTCCCGGGTTTGATACCCGGCATGGCCGAAAAATTTATCATTGGTGAAATATGGGGTTACCCTTTCACATTGATAAATTAACGGCTGGGGACTGGATGTTGTGTCTGTTCTAGTCTTAAGTTAAATTATAAGGTAAATGAAGTTACGACAGGACTAGCAAGTCGGTAGTGGAAGATATAATGGCTTGAATATAAAACTGACCCAGACCAAAGGTTGGAAACAGTAATGGGTTTAAAGTAAATTACTGTCTAGAAATTTAGAATAATTTTTGATTCTTGTCAGTATAAAATTGAAACTGATGTTTTAATGGACTGAATAGTGACGTTAAAATCGATAGTGTAGTTGGAATGTTCTCGGGATTAAATTTGCTAGAAATAAAAATATAAATACAGTAGGATTTGGCTAAAATTCAATATTGGTTAGTCCGAAAAATAGGATAACAGTAACCCACCATTATACCCCATGAAATTTATATTTAAATTAATGGTAAAAATAGTATTCAATTCGAATTTTAGAAGGAAATATTTGGATAATTCAAAGCTTATTGCTATATTTTTTTTCCAGTCTGTACTAATTTCAAACCTAACTTGACGATCTTTATTAAACCAGGTGACCTGGTGGTCTAGGGGTAAGGTGTCAGACTTCTATGCTGGCGGCCGGGGTTCAATCCTCGGTCCTGGCTCAGATTTATCTGATTACCAAACCCTTCCTTCACCTCTGACAAGTTATCTTGTGAATGTGTGTAATGCCAGGTCCTCCACCGTGGTTCGGATTCCACGTTAAACTGTAGGTCCTCCATTTCATCTCACAATCACCTTACCATTACACATTAGCGTAAGAGCTTATAACCCGAACGGGTAGTAAGACGCGGTGCTAATAATAATAATAATTTATTAAACCACCACAATATCAAATAATATTGTAGTTAACTTATTGACAGGACGAGAAGGCGGTGGACTATGCACCGGCGGCGAGCGGGTTGCCTAATCTAGGGGGTGTGTTGGCTCGACTTTCATCAGTAACTCATTTAAATCTGCAAATTTCCTATACCAATTTTTTCAAGTATTTATATTTTATCTTAGAATTTCTCTTGTTTTTTATGTATGTATTTATTGTGTATACGTGTTTTATAATACATATATAAAATGTTTGTGATTATATGTAAACATATTTTGAGGTTATTGATTTATCGAATTATTGAATGTGCAGCTTTGTAGATACTCATAAAAATGGTTTATTTGAATTTTTGATTATTAGAATCTTTTTTTAAATAGACTTTGGACTTAAAATATAAAAAATGTCCACTATATTTCAACTCACCAAATCAGCTTCCACTAAAAAAAAATATTGTATGTATTGGATGTAAGAGAGGCGAGAAAAAGCCAGTGTTTTTTTTTTCAGTTTTTATAGCAAAACTTTTTTGACCAAAATAAATAAAATATTTATCCAGTACAAACATAAAGTTTAATTGTCTTCACATATTTATTTTAACAGTTCCTCCATATCTGTCATGGGCTTGGTGGCATTATCTAAAACAATTTTTAAATGAAGAGAAAAACTTGTCACTAAACTCCAGATCACACTTTAGATATACTCAACAACTGTTGATACGACCATATGAAGAAAATTAAACTATTTGTACTGGAGCAATATTTTATTTATTTTTGCAAAAAAAAAAAAGATTTGGTATTTTAACTGCAAAAACACTGTATTTTTATCGCCTACCCTTCTTGAAACCTTTCAATCCCAATCCCTCCACCCCTGGTAATAGTGTGATGTTATCAGCCCCCCCGCACCCCCACCCCAAAGAACGTGTGGGACTGAATAATAATAAACTATGTTCTGGGAATAAAATATAAACACTTTTATAAAATATATTAAAACAAAATGTAGTGTAGCAAATCAATATCGACAAAAGGCTACTATATCTAATCTATCTTAGAGCTATTAAAAAAAAACTTACACCTTATATCTAGTGTAGGGATTCTTAACCTGGTGTCCACGATCTGAAAGAGGCCCGTGAATAAAACATCAATTTTAACTAAGCCTACTTATATTTAAAATGTATTGTCATGTTATTTCATGCTTTATTAAAGAAGAACGTATTATATCACACATTATTAATTTTTTAATATTTTTTATTTTCCTTTGTCAATGTTTTATTTGATTCATTAAAAATTAATCTGACACTGGTCAATAGGCTTAACCAGACTATCAAAGAGTTACATAGGCTTCACCAGACTAACAAATGGGTACATAGGCTTCACTAAACTACCAAAGGGGTGCATCTAAATACTAACAAAACCTTTATTTGGTCAATCAAGCAATTGATCACAAGGTTAGTGTTGAATTAGGATTAATATAGTAAGTATCTTGTTGAAAGGAACTCTTACAAAATACAAACAATTTTTTCGATCAGCATTAATAACAATTTACTAGAGTAATAGTTTTGCCTTAAGAGGTATTGATTTTATCCACAAAAAGTGACAGTTGAATTTGACATGACTTGCCGTATCAATCCTTGAAAGTAGATATAATAACTTTATTAGCTGTCAAAAAAGGTCCTTTCTATAAAGATTGAACTATAGCTGATCCGCTTAAGTGCCCTCGAAGGCATCACTCTTACAATAGACTTGAATTCCGATGACGGGGCAATTTGGCTTTGAAACCCGTACTGAGGTGTTCCCCCCCCCCTCCCCCACTAAATGGTGTTCCATTCTCCCTACGTGCCAATTCAGATACACCTCCATAAATTCAACCATCTTCATCCCTTACTCATTAGCATGATTAGTACATATGTGTACTACCAGAACAGATACACCCAATATCACCTCTGAGGGAACTGCAGCTCTTATAGAGAAAAGCTTGATCTTCGCTCTCTCTCTCTTTGAGTGTGTTAACTGTTGCCAAATATCCTCGCACTCAGTCATGTATGAAGGTGGTGTGCTGGGGTAATAAGGAGTACTGGCAACCTCGACTAACCAGTGTTGCCAAACTTGTATAATATTTGAGGGGAGATTGACCACACACAAACGAGAGAATGACAACGCTGTTTTCCAATGGTAGCCATGTAGTTCCCTCAGCTATGATATCTAGTATAGTAAGACGCAGTTCTAAATTAAAAAAAAAAGAACAGCTACATGTTCTTGACGTGTGTTTGTTTGAAGCACGGAGGTGTTTTCTAACAGTTGTTCGGGACCTCCTCAACGGTCGCTACTGCTGTGTCGTACTAAATTTACGGGATCGTTCTATTTTACTGTTCCGTGGTGAAGTTTATAGATGAGCTGCACTCCATTCAGAAAGTACACAAGTAACAAATTGTAATCCTTTATATTTACCAGTAGAACAATCTAACTTTTGAAGGACATGCATGCTCCCAAGTGGCCAGTGGTATTCAACCTAGGGTACGCGTACCACTCGAAATAGTCGAATACATCTCAAGGGGGTACGTAAAATTTAAAATATATATTATTATTATTATTACCGCGTCTTACTACCCAATTGGATTATACGCACTTACGCTAATGTGTGATGGTAGGGTGATTGTGAGACGAAAATGGAGGACCTACAGTTTAACGTGGAATCCGAACCACGGTGGAGGCCTGGCATTCCCCACATTCACAAGATGTCTTGTCAGAGGTGAAGGAAGAGTTTGGTAATCAGATAAATCTGTGCCGGGACCGAGGATTGAACCCCGGCCGCCAGCACAGAAGTCTGACACCATACCCCTAGACCACCAGGTCACCTAAAATATATATACTTTCATGATAACCACTGAATAGTCAGGGAAAGATTTAGGGTTATACAGAGATACGGATCTTAAGGACATGTGACCTGGAAGTGCTAGAGTTATTACAGATGTAGATTATAGATTATCTATAACTTACATTATGAATCAACAGTTTTGGTAGCACATATTTGAAGATAAATTATATCTCAAGAGTACGCGAACAAGAAAGGTTGATTTCCATATGTATATCAAGACCAGTATGGTTCTAACCTCTTATGGTTCGCGGGCCATTCTTCTTTGCGGACCACAAGCAGTGTATAAATTAATTATATTTAAAATAAACAAGTAATACTTTCAATTATTTTTAAAAACTTACTTACAACCAGTATACAAGAATACTATACTGGTATTATGATTATAAAGTCCGTTCACGATAGGTTTTTAGCTGGATGACAGTTCTAAAATCACATATTTAGGTTTTGGGTTGCCAACACTTGTAAAATATCACAGTTTTGTTATAAATATAAAGATCTTTAATTACCTGTTATAAAGTACATTTAAAATAACGTAAACTTAAGTTTTATCATACAATTTCATTTTTTTTAAATAATTTATTTTTATCCAACTTGAAACAATATTTTAAACATAATCAAAAGTACTTATTCTTCGTTTTGGAACGTTATTGATTTTATGTAATATAGTGCACACATCAATATCTTTTAATACAGGCATCGTATTTACTTGGAAAAGAGAAAATTGCTGTCATTTTGTTTACATGATTATTTTATCTTATTTTGAAATATTTAACTAAATAAAATATTTTCATCAACTGCGTGTCTGCATCATTGTAAAAAACTTATTTACCGTCATGTTCAACCATATGGTTTAAACTCGTTAGTCGTCATTTTGAAGCTATGTTCGTTAGAAGTTTTTGTGAAAGTGGTGCGAATATATTTTTAAGTGTAATAAAACGATAAATAAACTTTTTGTCCACCCTCAAATAAATATATAAATAATATTGGCCTTAGTTACTGTGGTTAGCTATCACATTAATATATTACCATCTGTTTTTATTACAGTCATCCAAAGTGATAGATGTCAGCTGTTGGCGTAGTGATATATTAAGGATTACTTCTAGTAACATTTCGAGCTGTCATCCAGGTAAACTTAGCTCGTGAATGAATTCTACTAAAATAATATTCCAACACCTTAGCTCAGTTGGTAGTGGGTCTGCTCACTAAGTTAAGAGTCCCGCGTTTGATTCCAGGCATGGCTGGAAAAGATTTTATTGATGAAATGTGGTTTTACCCTCTCACAGTGATAAATTAAAGGACAGGAGCTGGATGGGTTGTGCATGTTCTAGATTTAGGTTAGTCGTGTGCTGATATAATCATTCTGTTCAGAAAGTACACATTAAACACTTAATAGTAATAGTATTAATAAAAAGGTGACCTGGTGGTCTAGGGGTAAGGTGTCAGACTTCTGTGCTGGCGGCCGGGGTTCGATCCTCGGTCCCGGCACAGTTATATCTGATTTCCAAACCCTTCCTACACCTCTGACAAGACATCTTGTGAATGTGTGGAATGCCAGGTCGCCACCGTGGTTCGGATTTCACGTTAAACTGTAGGTCCTTCATTTCATCTCACAATCACCCTACCTTTACACATTAGCGTAAGTGCGTATAACCCGAACGGGTAGTAAGACGCGGTGCTAATAATAATAATAATAATAATAATAGTATTAATAAACTATCTGGCTAAATAGCGGAGGATGTTATTGTGCCACAAGTATTTTGATAATTCAAATCCCTTTTCTAAAATCTATTTAAAAATCTTTTGCTGTTAGTGAGCCAGTTCTATCCTAGCTCCACGTAAATTCCGGTACATTTCTTCTAAATTTTCACCTTCTTCAATCATACTCCATTAATGTAGTTAAATGTGAAGAGCCTGAACAGGTAGTAAGACGTGGTGAAAATACTTTCGTAGGACATACAACCATTTACATAAACTCAATACAATGGTTATTAACGGCCTGACCTATTGGGTAGGGATGGGAATAGTAACGGGTGGAAATGTGCCTGCATTTGGAAAGAGGAAATGGGGAAATCACAAAAATTAACCTCAAAGCACTAGGCCGAGATTCAACTTTGGCCTTCCCCGACACCAAATAATCTAGTGTATAACGGACATGACGCCATAGACTACGTGAACAGCTGTGTGGGTCCATGTAACGTAAAGGTACGAATTACACTATTTTTCATCTTTTCACATACGTGTCAGAGATTATCATCTCTGTAGTTGAATGCTGGTGCATTTACTTAAAACTCCCTCCTTCGCCCGCGGGCGCGTGAAGGTTCCGAGTAGACATTCCGGCGCCCGACTAGATGCTGCTGTGTTAGTTAGTCCCTTGTTGCTTTGAGGTTTATCCGTAACAAAGTCTATGTCATCCCTGACGCTCGTCCTTTCCTTCTCATCTTGTGACAGAATTTTGGGTCTTAAACCCACCCACCCCATTTATCTGTCCCCTTGTCACTTACACCATGCATCCTTTACGCACCCTCGGCCTAGAACCCTTCACAAACGTTTCCCGCGTACCCTGAAATGAGCGTGAAACTGGGATCCTAAGCAAGGATTCGTCGTTCTTGAATAGAATGATTATTAATTTGGGTCTCACCCGCTTCAGTGTCCGAATGGTCTAAGGCGCCACTCTCATATTAGACTGGCTTTCCTAAGACGGGGAAATCGGGGTTTGAATTCCGGTCGGGTCTATCGAGGGTGATTTTCCCTAAATGGTTTACCAGTCTCCTTCCACTCAAATGTGGGTATATTACTTCAAAAATGCTTCCTTCTTTATCCCTACCCCATTAGAGTAAATATCATGCATACATATAACCTGAACAGGTAGTAAGATGCGGCGATAAAAGGAAGAGTATTTGCACGGCTGGACAATTTTTATTTTAGTCGGTAATGCATCTACCCGCCTATATCGGTGGTCACGCTGTCTAAAGCGATAGTATCGCACTTAACTGCGCTACCGGTATCGCAGAAGGTGGAAGCTCGCTGGGTGATACTAGGTTTTTTTCCAGCACGTGAACTATCGCTCAGGATTTCCAATCCTCTCTCCAAGCTGATGCGGGTTCATTCAATTAAATTATTTTTCTCATCCTTAATTATATATTAAGGCATTAAAAAACCTCGTGGTAAAAAAGTAAGAAAAATAGTCATTGACTTACGTATGTGTCCTGGATTCAATTCTCGGTTGGACCGAAAATGTGTGATTTTGAAATCTAGTAGTTTTACTTTTGATATTATGTGGTCAATTAATGTCTGATCGGGGAATGCCAGGCCACCACCGTGGTTCGGATTCCACGTTAAACTGTAGGTCCTCCATTTCATCTCACAATCACCCTTCTATTACACATTAGCGTAAGTGCGTATAACCTGAACGGGTAGTAAGACACGGTGATAATAATAATAATAATGTCTGATCGACTCAACTGGTGGTTACGGGGTATAAGGCGTGAATCTAGTAGTAGACTGGCTTGATAATGACTAAGATATTGAGGTTCAAATCACGGTTAGATGAACTTAAATGTGTTTTCTGCCATATAATGTATAGCTCTGGCTTTCCCAAACTTTCTACAAGCAAATGCGCAAACATATCCACTAACTGGCCTCCTTATCCTTTTTCTATAAATAAAGCCGTAAAATAAGTCATGTATAAAAAAAACATGGTATGTAATGTTTTAAAAAGAGGCCCTTAAAAAGTGTTAACCCAAGTTTGATACACATTTTCAGTTTTGAAACTCCCCGACTTTTCCAAATTTTTCACAAATTATGCATCAGTTGCATATTCCTAGTATTTCAAATGTACTTCAATAAAAAAGGAAAAATCTAATTAATTTTATTAAATTCCTGAATAATAATTATTACCAAAGACAGCTTGAATTTGAGATAAAACTAATATTATACACTGAGTTATATGTTCTTCATACTTATTATAAAATTATTGAAAATATAAGTGAAAATTCTAGTCAGCTTTTTTTTAAATTACCCTGATATCTACCTGACTATACCCCGGTAACACCAAATTTCTGACTTTCTCCTGTCACAAAAAATTCCCTTACTTAACTCTTTAACACCAAGTTCCCTGACCTCTCCCTTACTTTCTCCAGTCACAAAAAAATCCCTCACTCATCTCTTTCATACCAAATTCCCTGGCCTCTCCCTTACTTTCTCCTGTCACAAAAAATTCCCTGACTTATCTCACTCACACCAAATTCTCTGACTTTCCCCGGTCACACCAAATCCCCTGACTGTCCCAGGTGCGTAACAAAACTCGGAATAATATCCCATCTTACACTACTTTCTGTTGGTCTGTTATCTCCCGCCCGTGACTATATCCCCGCGTGTGTTTGATCGACATCTCCAACTGTTTTGCGTGATTCCACCTCTATTTCTCCCCCTACTTGGTTATTACTCCCCCCTCTCTCTTACACCCTCCCACACACCTACCTTTATCACGTGCAACAAATTATTGATACTTTACCCCTCCCCGTTGACCCCCTTTCTCTGCTGCCGCGACCACAACAAAATAATACCTTGCAGTAAATTCACACAGCATTACTGGTTGGGGCAGGGGGGGAGGGGAGGTCTGTTGGTTTTACCGCAAAACAAAGATGGTGGACGAGATAATAACCAAATAATACATATCCCCCAGTTAATGTCACTATCTACACCGAGCGATTTGATATTATTCTTTAGTTGTTGGGTCCCCCCCCCCCCC
>CABFVZ010004568.1:0-14315 GCA_902151445.1 Timema monikensis | reverse complement strand
CTTGAACATCAAGCTGGCCCGCCACATTAAAATCGTTACCACGGGCGTAATTTAATGGCACAAAAGCCGAATTTCGGGCACATATCAGCACAAATGGAGCACTAAGAACTTTTCTAATCAAAATCCAGATGGGATGTTTTAAAAAATGTGGCGGGCCAGCTTGAAATCAAGTTGGCCCGCCACATTAAAATCGTTATATTTTGAGTAATTTAATAGCACATATGTTGGGCTTCGGGCACATATGAGCACAAACGTAGCACTAAGAACTATATACATTTCAACCGATTTGGAAACATTGGCGGGCCAACTTGATGCACGTGTTTAAATGGCCGGGGTTTTTAATTACACTAATGGAATAGGGTGGAGAAGAATAATTTTATAGAAAATATAGCTACATTCACTAGAAGAGAAGGAGAGGAGTGGGAAATATTTTTAAGAGGAGGGGGCATGAAATAACTGAATACACCCAGCCGGGATTAAAATGCTGACCTCCCCTTTACCGGCAAACCAACCTTAATAAGCTTGTAATTCAGTCCACGTGTTCACCCTTCAGTACAACTTAGTTTTGGAACCCATACCCTTACTTTTCGAACCTATTAAAAGATGGCGTCTTTAACCAACTTTATACGAGACACTGGAAAGAAATAAACCTTTTATAAAGGCAAATGAAACATTTGTATTTTTTTTTAATTGAAATTTTCCAGAGATTTCCAGCGACTAGTTACAAAATCTTCAGTTATTTATGACGTCCTAAAGTGTATGCCAAATTTCGTTAAAGTGGAATGAAGTTAACTTTTTTTTTTTTGGTGGATCATATTTAGACACTTTAAAAATAAATAAAAAATAAACACACTTTAGGTCAATTTTAACAAATTATTTGTCCTGGCATTCCGATGAAAGACATGTTAATTTTGAAAAAAATTAATAGAATGATATGTGCTACTTTTATTGAACCAAACATTTGGAAATGTGTCTTTAAATTTTAAAGTTTTGAATATATTTATATCTAAAATACGAGCAGAATAAAGATTAAGCTTGGCCAAAACACTTTTTTGTGTGCGTGTGTGTATTACGTTCTATCCATATGGGTTATCAGCATATTCACAAAAGGTTGATAGGGATGAGTAAGGTAGAATTTAGAGGTAATATAACCCCATTAGCGTGGCGAGGGCATGGTAAACCCACAGTGAATAAAAAAAATACATTTATAAAACCACCCCTAGTAAACCAGGACGAGATACAAACCTCGGACTCACTGAAACCAGCTTATAAGTATATGTATAGCCTCACAGCCTAGACTACACGATCACCAATGCGGCTATAAGTGCCATCTATGATTTAATCTAGCGATTACGAAAGATTAAAAGAATTGTAACCTCATTATTTTGGGTAGAGATGAGAAAATAAAAGGGTTAAATTGCTTTTAATAAAACTACTCCCCTAGTGTACTCGGCCCATGAGTCGAACCTCGCTCTCCTTCGTCACTGAAAATCCAGTCTATGACTAGTCCGTGATGCCTTAGACCACGTGACCACTGATGTAGGAACACAAATATCTCAAAGCAACGGTTATAGAAACGTTTCCAAACCAGGGGGTCGGACCGACATCTTTCTAGGTTCTGGTTCTTGTTCCGGTTCCTCCAGTAAACATTTAAAGTTTCTGGTTCTGTTTCTTCTAGTAAACATTTTAAGTTTATGGTTCTTGTTTCGGTTCCTCCAGTAAACATTTAAGAAATCTGGTTCCGTTTCTTCTAGTAAACGTTTGAAGGTTCTGGTTCTTGTTCCGGTTCTTCCAGCTAACACTTTAAGGTTCTGGTTTAAGTTATTTTAATGTTCTATTTAATACTCATACTACCACTATAAATTTCGTGAATGGGAAAATATATTAAAAAATAATTTACAACAAACTAAAAGTTGTCAATATACAAAAACATAAATTAATACATTCTACGTTGATAAATAATACCGAGAAGAGGAAAAATATAGTATTTCATAACACGATTAAGTTTAAGAAAGAAGGGCATAAAATGCAACTATAAAAAATAATTTACGAACTTAAATATAATTTATATCGATTTCAATTCCGGTTCTTAAGTAATTTATTTTTAAGGTACCAGTTCCTTTTTTTTCTAATAACTGTTAATTTTGACTATCATTTACGGTTACGGTTCGACACCCTGCTCAAAACTGTAAGTAGGAAAGTTCACCCATGAACCCCTCAACCCTTGAATGACGCTTTTTGCAGGGGATGAAAGGATGATTTTCTGTAGCATTAAGACCTATTTTAAGACCCCTTCTCTACTTGATGTATTGCCTAAACGTCACGTGCTCAAAGAAACACCCCCACCCGTCCCTCCTCCCACCCACGACCCAAACAGCACCTGTAAAGAAGCAAGATTCTTAGAAACGTTCGCATGCCGGAGATTATAAGACGGAAAGGATGGTAATGCGGCTCTTTTGAAAACGGCGAGACTTCATGAGAAATATTTTATATCAAGAGAATATTACAATGGTTCAAAATGGCAGCATCAGAACATACATGTTCCTCTCAGAATTGTATTTAGTTAAATCAATATTTTGTCGCTATAATCCTCACTGTTCAATAACCTACTACGATGGCCGAATCCTCTAAGGTGTAACTCTCGCAATAGGCTGAATCGCCTAAGACGGGGAGATTGGAGTTCAAATCCCTGTCCGGTGTGCTGAGGGTGTTTTTTTTTATACATGGTTTCACACTCTTCCTCCATGACCAATGTGGGTACATTTCCTCTAAATTCAACCCTATTTACCCTAGTGTATTAACGTAACTATTTCATTTACACCCGCCTCGGTGGCGTAGTTGGCTAACGTGCTTGTCGTGTTTAGCTCGACTGCTGAGGACGGGGAGATCGAGGTTCGAATCTCGGTCTGAATCTCGGTCGGGTGAACTGGGGGTGGTTTTTCCTAAATGGTTTTCCACTCTACCTCCACGTAAATGCGGGTTCACTTCCTCTAATTCAACCTTCTCAATTCCTAATCCATTAGCGTAATTAGTACTTAAAACGTATAACCCGAACGGGTAGTAAGACGCGGTGCTTATTATTATTATTATTATTACATTTACGTATATTATTATTATTAGCTACCGCGTCTTACTACCCGTTCGGGTTATACGCACTTACGCTAATGTGTAATGGTAGGGTGATTGCGAGATGAAATGAAGGACCTATAGCTCAACGTGGAATCCGAACCACGGTGGAGGCCTGGCATTCTCCACATTCACAAGATCTTGTCAGAGGTGAAGGAAGGGTTTGGTAATCAGATAAATCTGTGCCGGGACCGAGGATTGAACCCCGGCCACCAGCACAGAAGTCTGACACCTTACCCCTAGACCACCAGGTCACCCCATTTACGTATAACTTGAACATGTGAGTAAGAGTCGTGTCAAAAAAGTAATATAATCAAGCAACGATATCAAAGTTAATTTTACATCAATTTTTTTTAGATTTAAAAAGTAAAACTTTATTATGATTATTACAAATATTTAACGAACACTTACTGAACCAATTTAGAATATCACCTAAAATATTATCTTGAAAAAAAACCTTCTCTTGCTAAGATTTGGAGTAGAGTTTTCAGCACCTTTAGCTCAGTGTAAAAATCCTATCCACCTTAAACTATTGCTGGAAACAAATCATGATCATATAAACATAGATTATAGTGCATCATTGGCATTTTGTTCAAAAATGCATTTATTAAATTTTAACTATTCTTCCAAGAAGATTTCGATTTAACCCAATAAGTGATTCCCAAACTTTATTTTAAGTATGTAAATATTGTCAGGAAAAATATTTCACACGTAAATAATTATCTTACATAATACAAACAACTAATAATTAAAATATTTTATACTGCGTTTCTATTAACCTGTTTAAACGAAAGAAAAATGGCATTATTAAAACATGGCAACAATTTGAGTTTAATCAACATAACAAATACCTGGCAAAATATAAACCTCAATTGACTTTTTTTTAATGGCACTACAATTTTTACAACAAATTTTAACATAGTGTAGCTATATTTATTTAAAACGCTATTTTAATGTCAAACTTTTATCATGGTAGAAATTATAAATGACTAGATATTACTTTTTTTTGACCAAATCAACAGCAAAAATATTAAAATAGGAAAAAAAAATCATCCCTGAAATATTTGGTTGCACAACAAATTTTAAAAATATTCTCTATGATGCGAAAAATCACCCAAAGATTATGAGAAAAAAAAATTAAGTGCTTGTTTATAGCAAATAAACGACCTGTATATTGAATCAATAGATTTTTCTATTCTGATAAATGAAGAAGAAAGAACAAAAATATAGGAATCGAATGGTAGTGATTTTCAACCTGTAGCATAGGCTACATACAAACCAAAGAAAAATTGAATAGAAAAAAACCTCTTTTGCATTTTTTAAGACTAATATTAAGTTAATACATATGTAACATCATTTGATTTTTCAGAAAATATAAATTTGTATGTGGTTTCTAAGAGCAATTTGAGTAGTTTAGTTCATTTTATTGACGCGCGTAGACAATAAAATTCCCTGAGAATAGAACACACCTGGAGGAACTACAGTCCACGCAGCGCAGGAAGGGATGGTAACTGAATGCTTGAAGATTTGTTTTATTGAAAACATTGATTGTTGAAAAGTCACTAATGTTAACCTATGAGGAAGTATTAATTATGTTCTTAGTATTATTATTATTAGCATCGCGTCTTACTACCCGTTCGGGTTATACGCATATGTTCTTAGTAATACCGTTGAAAGTACCAACGGTAATATTAAATTAACAATCAAAAACTTCTAATTATACTTCCTTAAGGCTTACTGTATAGTTGGCTTTTTTTTAAAACTCATCGAATAAACAAAAATATATTAATGAAATTACCTAATTATTATATTTTTGTTTCGTGGTTGTGGCAATAAATATATTCTAGTGCGTGAAATAATAAACTAAAAATGATTAATTCACATTTATATCTTCTTATAAATGGCTACAATAAATTATATAATGACTCAATTTGTGTATATAATTTATAGAGAAAGCCATTCAAAATATCAGTTTAAAAAAAACAACGTTTTTTATCTTTTAATGCGCATGAGCACAGTTGAATATGGTTTGCCTGACATCATAAACCCTCCTTCCTTCATTTAGTTTGGTTCACCATCTTAATTTATGAAGATGACACAGCATTTCAGAAAAGAATTCTTAAGTGAACCACAGACACCACTCCCACAAAAATAAAATTTCAAACGGTTATCTTCATAAGTTAGTACATAAGTTATTTCGTATCTCATATGATGGCGGATAAATGACGAAAATTAGAAAATCTATTTCGTGTAAGGTACCCCCAAGTTAATTTTCATGAGAAAATGAGAGTTGCCATATTATTTATTATGATAAACAGTATTTAGATATGAAATTGAATCAAAATCGTTAGAACGAATTTAAAAAAAATCGATGTTTTCTCTGATTGCCTTTCAGTAAACTACCCTCAAATTTAGGGTTAGCTATTTATATCCAAAAACCCCTCGGGGGGACCTTATGGAAACCCCAGTTACCAAGTTTTAGCACAATCGGTAAAATAGTTTCGGCTCTAGCCCGAGGTACAGACAGACAGACAGACGAACAGATGGCATTGTGAAAAACAATTTTTTGGTTTACGTCGACATTTATCAAAATCTTGTGTTCGATTTTTTGAGGATCATAATACTTTCTCTTTAAGATGTCGAAGTGAAAAACCAAACCACAAGAGCGAGACAATCCACTCACGCGTTTTTAATTATAATTTTACTGTCTTGTGTAAGGTCATGTCATGCCTTAGCTCCTAACGCCTCCGTACTTGTCCTTGGAGGCGGGTGACCTGGTGGTCTAGGGGTAAGGTGTCAGACTTCTATGCTGGGAGTCCGGGGTTCAATCCTCGGTCCCGGCACAGATTTATCTGATTGCCAAACCCTTCCTTCACCTCTGACAAGACATCTTGTGAATGTGGGGAATGCCAGGCCGCCACCGTGGTTAGAATTCCACGTTAAACTGTAGGTCCTTCATTTCATCTCACAATCACCCTACCATTACACATTAGCGTAAGTGCGTATAACCCGAACGGGTAGTAAGACGCGGTGCTAATAATAATCCTTGGAGGCTGAGTGGCGGGAAATTTAAACAAAGACAGACTGATTTGTGAAGTGAATACTCGCCCAGTTCTGGCGGACATAATTTGTGAACAATATAAAAATAAGAACAAAACCAGAGAAACATGGTGGGAATAGGTGTTAATAATATTTAGCACCGCGTCTTACTACCCGTTCGGGTTATACGCTCGGGGTATAGGTGTTGAACGTTCTTGATGATGCCCTTAATTTAGTGAATAACAAGGGAAACCCGCCCTTATTCAATTGAACACCAACCCACTTCGGTGGTCGAATGGTTCATGGCGTCAAGCTCTCAATAGACTGGACTGAACTTGATGGAAAGTTTAGGTTTCGAATCCTGATCGGGTGTTCTAATGGGGGGGAGGTAAGGGGGGAGGTAAGGGGGAGGAAGGGGGTAGGAAGGGGGTTGGACCCCTAAAGTGTTTTCCCCACTTTCCCCATGTATATATGGTGCACTTCCTCTAACTACAACCTTCCTCATCCCTAATACATTATATATTTTGTTATTTATATATATATAAAATTCTCACGGACACCAGGGTTCGGTTGATTAGGCTTAAGTTAGGTTTAAGTGTAGCCGCTGGTTCCACACCCTCATACTCACTATCACCATCCCCCCAACTCATCGGGTCATGGAAAGAGCCTCCACTAAAAGGATGTACGATTAACAGATTCAGGCGTCCTTGGACAACGGTACATTAGTACTGGCTATCCACAAACTCAGATACAACATGATATAGCCCAGACACGTATATATAGATATATATAGACACGTAAATTTATATATTTTCCATGTCCCTATAAGAGTAGGTGATGATGATAGTGAATATGAAGATGTGAAATCAGTGGAAACTCTTAAACCTAACTTAAGCCTAACTAACCAAATCCTAGGGACCATAAGAATTATCTCCCTTTCGAGAAAATCCCCCTGTACCAACCTGGAATTGAACCCAAGACCACTAGGTTCGTAGCCTGGTGCACTGACAACTATACCAAGGGGCCGGTTAACGCATTCATGTAATTAGTAGATAGGTGTACAGTCCGAAAGGTTATAAGTAAGGTAAATAACTTCACACTGTTCAGTGAGGAAACCCCCTCCCCCCCAAAAAAAAGTATTTATTTATTTTTTATTTTCTGTGTTACGTCCTTCAGCGTGAAAGTTACACTGAAATTGCTTCTACTGTATACCTCAACTGTGTAGAAACAATCATTTACTGACTTCAGTGTGATGAATCATCAAATTTATGGGCAGTGGAATGATTTGTGGTGTCCGCTGTCAAACCACGCGGTAGACCTGAAGCGCACATTGAGAAAACACTGGCGTGAAAATGAGAGAAAAAAAACTCTTACATTCTCGAAGAAACGCCCTTGTTGAATTCCAGCTAAAAAAAGTTAGAATAGTAATATCTTTATCTCCGTCCACCCTAGAAAATAAACCAACCTCGTATAATCTTATAATCTAAACCACCTTAGCCTTGACCTAGCCCAAATTATTTTTCCTATCTTTTTTTTTTCTTTACCATCATTATTCTATTTTCACAGTTCCTTTAGTCGGATATTTCTCCTACTTTGCGGAGGTGGCATTGTCACCTTCATAAATCTATTTCTTTGCCCATATCGCTCTCCATTTCCCCTTCATACGTCTCTCCGTAGGCGCGGTGTTGCAAGGTTCCACCGTTAGTCGAAGACTTGGCGCTCTCACTGGGTCAGGTCAGGCAGGTTGTATGGCGAGAGAGAGAGAGAGAGAGGATAACGACGCCAGAGCCACCTAGCGTCGGACCGACGAACGAGCGCCTTTCAGTCTGTCGTTACGTCTCTGTGAAGGCGACACGGCCTTATTTTTTTTCAGTGATATAAGTAAAAAAAAAAAAAGAGACTAAATGTAATTTTAGTTTTATTTCAGCGTGATCGTTAGGAACATTTAATAAGACCGTTAAATTTTTGTTTTTAATAACACATCTAAAATAAAAAATAAACTAGTGAGTGAAATTTTAATGAAGTGCTTGGAAACACCTGTGGGTCCTAAACTTTTGAAGTCTCACGTGAAATATGTTGCGTGATAGAAATTTGTTTTCTTACGAGTGGTTTCTAAAAGTCTTACGTAACAAGTTTTACACATACTGATATAGATTATTTAATCATTCTTCAAAATGCGAACAAAAAAATATTTTTTTCTGAATTCAACACGAGCACAATGAAACAGAAAAAAAAGTTAAAAACAACATGTATATTTGAATCAATTTTGTCGTTTAAATTTTAAAGACACCTTGTAAGTGGATTAAAGAAAATAGCATTAATATTATAATACCTCCCACTAAATTTATTTTGGTAGCATAATTAATAATAATGGTGAGCCATAAAAACATTTAATTTATTTTTCCACATTTTTTTAAAAAAGTTTCTTTTTTATCCTCAATATGTTAATATGTTGGTAGGTCAAATTGATATTCATTTTAAACTTTTGTTGAAGGAAGGAACGGCATCGTTAAATAGTTTTTAACGATTTTTTTTAATAAGATGCCCGTATTGATCTGTTTGCTCTTATATTAAAATGTGCATTATTTGTCATCGATCGCTACCCCCCGCAAACTACAAAAAATACAGGCAGGACCCCTCGGTGGCAACGCCTTACAACCCATCATCGCCGGCACCTACCCTAGCACCATCACGTCGAGGTTAGCGATCAATGGGGGAGTGGCGGGGGATCTCCCCACCTACCGACGACGAGATAATGTCCTCCCCCTTTTAACGGATCCCTTAACGAACTCGGAAGGAGGAGGAACACATTGAGATAAGATGGAGACGCCTAAAACTTGTTCGATACCCGCGATTAAGTTCCACGTCTCTTCTCCTCGTCTGCTGTCTATCCTCTGCACGATGGGACAGCAGTGTTTCGTGCGTCATCCACTAAGGATCCTTCATATTAAGGATGGTCTAAGGCCTTCAGGAGACCAGCCGAATCTCTTCGAGGGGCTGTTCACACGATCCCTCTATGGCACCTAACCGGGGGGAACCGGTTTAAATAGGATGTTCAGGTTAAAAAAAATCGTTTAAAAAAAAACCCAACCACAATGAAGAGTGAAGATACTTCGTTGGACTGTATTTAGTGTTGTAGATTTATATCTGTGTCTGCATAGGTGAGTCAACTTGATCCTATTTTTCTTTCTAATTGTTTTAATTCTGCAAAAAAAAATTATACAATAATTTGAGTGTATCCTACTGTACACTCCGTTTACCCTGAAAGGTATCAAACTTACTTTGCAAATATAATTTATCTTCAACTTTATACCCCCAAAGTAGTTGGTGCTTAATACAAGCTATATATATATTCTGTAATATACATCTAAAATAAATTATTTACAAAATAATGTATTAAATAAATTTTTTTAAAGTTATATACATATATTAATTTACTATTACTATTTATTATTACTATATGTTATATATTACTATATATACTATTACTATTTTATTATTACTATATGTTCTGTCTTACGACAGGTACATTCCTTTTTGTCAATGAAACTTAGACCTCCAATGCACCCTGTCCTATGACATCCCCTTCAGCTCCATCTTACCCTCTAAAATGTCTTCTTATACCTCCAGGGGTATGCCTCAGGTTCAATACCACTGGTCTAATCCACCAAGGTAGGACTGCTTACCTTTCAGGATAAACGAGGTGTACGTAATTTGTTAATTAACTTGGTGTTGTCAGATTGTTTCAAAACATTTCGAAAGCGCTATTTAATCAAAATTATCTATTGTCACTTATTATTTGAAATGTATTAGATGTTTTAGTAGGTTATTAAATAGCTAATGAAGCAATTTTAAAGACAATTCAATTGTTTCAAAAATATTCTTTTATAATATATTATATAGCGTATAATCTTAGTATATTAACAATTTCCAACCTAGTAATCTAGAGGAGTGTGTATTAAGCTATGGCATACATTCAAATTACTAGTAACTATTAAGAAAAAAAAAATTACTTAACTAATTACAAAATTCATCCTAGTAATATCATAAGGTCATTCAAAATATTTATATAAATTATGATTTTAATTTCTAAACTGTCAAATATCACAAACATACTTTGTAAATTCTGGACATATACTATATTTTTAATCTTAGTTCTATTTGTTACAAAATAGTTTATTATTATTAGCACCGCGTCTTACTACCCGTTCGGGTTATACGCACTTACGCTAATGTGTAATGGTAGGGTGATTGTGAGATGAAATGGAGGACCTACAGTTTAACGTGGAATCCGAACCACGGTGGAGGCCTGGCATTCCCCACATTCACAAGATGTCTTGTCAGAGGTGAAGGAAGGGTTTGGAAATCAGAAAAATCTGTGCCGGGACCGAGGATTGAACCCCGGCCGCCAGCACAGAAGTCTGACACCTTACCCCTAGACCACCAGGTCACCTACAAAATAGTTAATTCTTTTTAATTAATATGATTTAAGAAAATATCGAAGGTTTGTGTATTTTCTCGAATCACATTTAGAAAGAATGAATTAATTGTTAAACAAATAAAGATAATTTCATATGTTCAATATATGACCGGCATTTATAAGTTATATAATATTATACTCATATTTGTGAATTGAAAGTATTTGATATTGAATATATATATTATTGATCATAATTTACTCAACTGATTGACTATATTAAAAGGTATACCGTACATGTGGGCCCCACTTTATCGGTGAACGGAATACACCAAAACAATAAAGTTCATATGTGTCCCATTTGACTTTGTTTTTTCCAAGTCATATTAATGTTTATACCCAATTTATGTGGAGCTGCTTAACATTATAGTAAGATTTCAAAATGGCCACCTTCGGACTGAATGTCAGTCTGTAATCGTGTCGTAGAATGCCTCAATCTTTCAAAAATACCAGATGTTTGACAGATTCCTCGAAACTTTCTGGTATACATTGACGAAACATTTCAATTCTGGCGACGGGTGTCGAATAAACGATTGGTTTCAAGTGGTACCACAGATGAAGATCTAATGTGGGGAATCCCAGGCCTCCACCGTGGTTCGGATTCCACGTTAAACTGTAGGTCCTTCATTTCATCTCACAATCACCCTACCATTTCAATCACCCTACCATTACACATTAGCGTAAGTGCGTATAACCCGAACGGGTAGTAAGACGCGGTGCTAATAATAATAATAATCTAATGGATATGTCACCGGCAATGTGTGAAATCCAGGCGTTCTATAAAATGTCTAGGCTTTCTATATGATACTACTGTGGTTTTGGCAAAGTTTGAAATAAACGAGTTTTGCTCTTGTATTTCATATTTATTTTCAAGTTCTTTGTCTTTTTGAAGTCTCGTAATATGTTATCAATTTTTATATCCACTTCTTTGTAAGTCTTGCGCTGTTTTCTTGCAGGTTCACCCAATTGCTAGAATTTAAGTTTTGAACAGGTTAGATTATTTTAGAATAGGGTGGTTAGGTAAGGTTAGGTTAGGTTAGCTATTGTTCTCGGTAATATATAATGAGTGGTTTTTCTATAAATTTCCTAAGTAACGTATGAAATATAACAGCAAAACTAATTTATTTTATACTTTGCTAAAAACCACTTAGGAATTATATAGAAATTCTAGGATTTTATAGAATGCCTGGCTTGCACACATTGCCGTTAACAGATATAAGTGTGTGTAACGGCCAGCACGACCTATCCATTTGTTAGGAAATTGTTCGTTTAAGAAATGTATGGCTACTCGGCTAAAATGTGGTGATTCACCGTCATGCATTAACCACACGCTAAGCACATAAAATGGGATGTCTTCCAATATTGCATTCATTTGTTTGCTTAAGAAATTTTCATCAGATTGAACTGTTAATCTGTCATCAAGAAAAACCGCTACGATTAAATTGTCGCCGAGTATTCCTGTTCATACAATTACATTGCAATGTTGTTAGTTTCTTGATCAACGAATGACAATTGAAGACTACAACTCTGATGAATCCAGCTTCGTCAGTAAATAATACAGTGGGTAGAAAATAAAGGTTGGTGTTATACTTCTGATCCACTTCGGTGGCTTTGGGTTAAAGTGCTTGCCTCAGGGTCCGATGTTTGTGGGTTCAAACCCAGCCGGAGATGGTGGATTTTTATTGAGTGATAAAAGTCCTCAGCACAAAATCCTTTGGAAGGGAACTAAAATTTTTGGTCCCATGTGGATTGTGGCATGTAACAAAACCTTGGAAATTATGTGAAAACACCTTTCCCGGTGAAATTGGTAAGCCCTTTCACTCTTGCTCATAGAAATTATCTTGTTCTGATATAATCAGTAAGTTTAGAAGGTTAAAAAAAATGAAAATACCTCAACTAAATGAAAATGATAGCTTTTGTGCTTGATTCCTGCATATTTCTGACTCCTTGAGGAAAACCACCGTCCTCAAGTGCCTGTAACTGTTGAACACGGTACGGATATATCAGTTGCTGTAGCAAAACTCTCCCCGCTGGCATGAGTACGACTTTCCGACTTTCTTTAATGCTGCTATTCTTCAGATAATAGCGCCTGCATTTTCTTCAAAGTGCAGCAATATCCTCTATTCGGGACTAACAGTTCGGACACAAACTGGTTTGACACCATCCTGAGACTGTTTTTTTTAATTACCCTGTATCGCTTAAGACTTCCTGTAATTGCTGGAATGTTTATCATGTCTGGAGTATGTCTAATGGGGAAACGAGCCACGTAGACATTTCTTGCGTCTGTTGCATTACATTCGGCGAGCACATACATCAAGTGCATGTCAGCCATTTCTTTGTATGGATTATTCATTACCAAATCTGACGCACGGCAGACAAAACATTATTATTATTAACACCGCGAATTACTAACCGTTCGGGTTATACGCACTTACGCTAATGTGTAACGGTAGGGTGATTGTGAGATGAAATTGAGGACCTTCAGTTTAACGTGGTATCCGAACCACGGTGGAAGCCTGGCATTCCCCACACTCATAAGTTGTGATTAATACACGTCTTGTCAGAGGTGAGGGAAGGTTTTGGTAATCGGATAAATCTGTGCCAGGACCGGGGATTGAACCCAGACCCCAGCACAGAAGTCTGACAACTTACCCCTAGACCACCAGGTCACACATCACAACACAGTATCAACTGCTCTTGTTAAAAGAACAAAATTAGCCACAAAGGCCGATAGATATCGAGTATGGTGTCCAAATTGTTTAGTGAAATTAATTGACTGTATTTCGGTAGCAAGGTCAAATGGGACATATGTTTATATTAACCTTTATTAATTGTTTTTGTGTTTCCTGTTCACCGTCAAAGTAGGTCCAACATGTTACGGTAGAACCTGCATACATTTATTCAATTAAATGAATTATATATTTATTCAATTGATTGAGTGTTTGTAATTACATATATATACATATACATATTTATACATATATATATACATATATTTATACATATATATGTGTATATACAAACTTTAAACAACCTAACCTCACAAATACGAGTATTTTTACAAATTATGCTGATTGAGAACACAGTGAATAGCACAAAAAAAGTTTTGAACAGCACACTTTTTTTTAATGAGCTAAATATTCATAATAATTCGTAATATGAATATGTAGCTCATTTTTTAAATTAATTATATTATAATAATACACAATTATATCAAACATAAACAGCATATTTCAAAACTAAACCAGTTTCCCCAATTAGAACTTGTGAGCGTGAAGTATCAGGGTTTTGTTTAAATTCAAAGGAAACATTTTATTTTTATCAATATCAATTACTATTAGTAATAACTGCCAAACTATATACATTGTTTGAACAGAAATTAAATCAAAGAAAAGATAAGCCCAGTTTAATTAATAACTGCGCTTACCTGATATAATATTAGCAATATTCCTCAACACAATATGATAACAATATTTATATATATATAGGTCGACTTAGATAAAAACACTTCCAGAGAATTTGAAAATATAATTTCATTACTTTGACAGGTAATAAGACCAGGGGAGGTAGAGAGCCTTCATGTTTATGTATTATTCATCGCGCCTGGTTACTACATAGTTTTCGTTCGCCAGCGGAACGTTTTGAAATGTCGGGATAGAACGGAAGATAAAAA
>CABFVZ010004567.1:32883-46943 GCA_902151445.1 Timema monikensis | reverse complement strand
ATAAATAACTTTTAGTTCTCATATTTATTTTTTGGTAATATTTCATTATTTTCATGTTTTTTCGTAAAATTGATCCCAAACTAGTCTAGAAATTTTCTAATCAAAGGGCGCTGGTAGCCTGGTATTACGTGGAGTCCCGACCGTCCGCGCTTATAAATTAACGCAACCTTTGCTTTTGGCAAACAGGAAATATTACATATCTACAGACGGTACCGTTGACTTTTGACAGAAAAATAAACAGTGATTTTTTATTGACAATAATTTCTGAGGTAAAATAATAAAATTATTAATATTGAAGAATTAACTAAATGCGACGTGAGAAAAACGCAAAAAAAAAAAAGTTTCAAATAATTAAATATTTTTCCTATACGAATATTATTACTATTTTATCTGCAGATGGTGGACTACGTACAATGCAATTACATTGAAAAAGTTTATGATTGTATAATGTCCAGTATTACTACTCTTATTAGCTATTAATTTACAGTAATATAATCCACTCAGAATATAATAGCCTGTAAAGTTAAATAGTTACTATAGTATTAATAACAAAATCCACGGGACTCACCATAACTGCTAAACTTTTGCAAAAAATGTTTGTCTCTAAATAAAACTATCCATGTATGATATATGTTTACGTAAGAGTTATAATCATTCATGGTTTTACAGTGTTGTCAGATTGAAAACTCATTTGCAAGCGAAACAACGCCACACCGACTCGCATGACACTAGAAACATTTCAAAATTAGCTCTGTTTTTGGTACAGTCTGCGATTTGCGAGATCATATGCTGCGAGTGATGTGCTGCTCTCAGGTGTCAGTTTTTCTAACCACCTTGGATATTGCAAAGGAAAGTCAATTGTGAGTATTGCGTATACTGTAAATGAATGGTTTGTGTGGCTATTGATGTTTATTCATGTTCTTCATTAATTCTATCATGTAAGTAAAATTCTAGGGTTCCTTTTTATTATTTAATATGGTTATTTTTATCCAACCTATCAAAGTTTGGTATATACCACGGGAATCTTTATACATTTTGATATCTTTTGAGATAGCTTGACCTTGTTTTCATTAAAGAGGTTAGGAGCTTTACGCAAGAAAACAATATGGCGTCACTCTGTGGCAATTGTAACAGCTAAATTCGGGGTGATTGTAATACTGTTACAATTGACCCTTAACATTTAACACTAAAAGTATTCGTACAAATAATTATATAAACATTCAGAACTATTAAATTCTGCTTGTTTCAGAATGGTTCGAGACCGACCAAGAGTTTCGGAAAAGGGCCAAACACAAAAGGACATAGAAGAAGCAACAAAATTAGGAATAGAAAAAACCCTTTTCAATCAGAGCCATAGCAAAAGCATACCATATTAATGTTGTCACGTGACATTATCCCATTTTGTCGAAAAAAAATGGACGATATCAATGTGATAATGAGGTATAAACCACACAACAATTCTTTCTCTTCAGAAATGGAGGCTCAATTGTCTTAGTATATTAAGATCTGTGCGAATAATTTTTATGGTCTCACTCCAAAGGAAGTTAGGCAGTTAGCGTACCAATTTGCACAGAAAAAATGATGTAGATTTCCTGAGACCTGGCTGAATCGTCAAATGGCTAGAGCTGACTGGTTCACAGCATTTATCATCATAAATCCTACTTTATCTACCAGAGCTCCGGAGTCAACGTCATAAGCGCGTGCCATGAATTTCAACAAAGAAAATGTAAATAAATTCTTCAAAAGCTTGTCCAAAGTTTTGGAACAGCTTAAGTTTGAACTCCAAGATATATATAATGTCAATGAAATCGGGATAATAAGAGCACCAAAGCCTGATAATAGTCGCACCAAAGGGAAGCAAACAATTTGGAGGAATCAATTCTTATGAATGGGGAACTTTGGTAGCGTTGTGCTTAGCTGTCAGTGCAATAGATAACAGCATTCCGCCGATGTTCCTATTCCCGAGAAATAACTTCCACGGTCATTTTATTGGAAGTGGTCCAGCAGAGAGCATTGGAGCTGCAAATGGTTCCGGTTATATGCATACAGCAGAATTTTTTAAATTCCTCGAGTATTTAAAAATATGTGCTAAACCAACTCTTGAGAGGAAGATGTTGCTTATTGTAGAATACCATAATTACATATATCCATATTCCAGTCATAAATTTTTGTCGAGAAAATGGGATTGTGGTCCTTTCATTTCCACCACTCACGTCCCATAAGACCCAAACCTTGGACATAAGTGTTTATGGTTCCTTTAAAAAGTATTTTAACACTCTTGCTGATGATTGGAGGAAAAACAACCCTGGTTTTCGCATGACTATCTATAATCTAACAGGAATCCCCACAACATCTCTACCATTATCACTAAACCCAAATAACATTAAAGCAAGATTTAAATGTACAGGCATATTTACTTTCAGCTGTTTAACTTTTGATGATCCTGAGTTTGCTCCTGCCAGTGTTGCTGACCAGCCTAATACTACAGTTAGACCTATGGAAGGATCCCATGGAGAAGCCGGACAACCCAAAGATGAGATGAAAATAAACCAGACCAAGGACCTCCAGAACAGGAAAGTTCTAACCATGGTACAGTGCAAGAATGTGAGTTGGTTCAGCTTATTCCATCAACTTTAACAGCGGTTTCTGCGATTGAAATCCTGCCATTACCTCATGAGAATCAAAGACATCTCGAAGGATAGCAAATAAAAGTATTATTTAGACAGAAACTCCCGAATAAAAAATATTCAGAAGGTAAAATCAATTAAAAATATAAAGGAAAGAAACAATTGTTTAACAAAGAGGACGATCTTCAACCAAGAAGGCATAGATTAGCTCTAAAGAAAAAAATCACAAAAGGACGATACAAACAGTTCTGGCGAAGAAGAATGCTTTTGTTTAGTTTGTCTTGAGGGGTGGTCAAATAGTGAAAGTTGTGAAAAATGGATGAAGTGTCCAACGTGCAAAAAATAGTCTCATGAAACTTTCACCAAAGGAGACTTATTATGTGTTTGTCTTAACTGTGAGTCAGATTAGGTCTAAGATAGGCCAGATAATAACATTATGTATGTTATTCATCGAATCTGAATTATTACAATTTTTTATATGCTTAATTAATTTTTTATTATATAATAATTCTGACTTTGTGACAATAATCAGCCTATTGTATTTATATAAAAGTGCTATTTTATTTTTCAAAGAAATAGGCCCCAATTTTTTTTAAGACTTTGACTTTTACTATTATTTTTGTAATCACCGTAATTAATTTATATATAGTTTTTAGATTCAGTAATGATTTATTAATACAATTTTTTCAATGATTACAAAATAAGTTGACAAATACTTTCCACTGATTATTTGAAATATTCAAACAATTATTACGAATTATTATTAGAAAATATAGCTGACTTTTCATACTATCAGACAAATTACATATTTTTATTGCTTTATAATTGTGTCTCATTTGACCCTGTTAATGGGGCGAGTGTAAAAATTTGTAAAGAATATTTAATGAATAGTTAACGTTTATAGATTTATTAGCAAATAGATTATAAAGAGAGTATATAAATAAGAATATAGTAAAGTGTTTTATGTAAATTTACAGGATCAAAGTTTGAATAGTATGTAAACTACATAAAAATTTATCAAATATGTTACAATTTACCCCCCTCTCCGCTACGTACCTAATCATAGTAAATTATCATAATTATGATAATGTAATAAATCTCAGTAATTATTGTTTAATTTAGTATTCGGACCTAAATTTGCCTTTAATATCTGGATTTATCAATCGTAAAGCGATGGTCAATTTTTTAAAATTTTATTTAGTGTAATTATAAAATCATGTCCTGCGTTTTACTACTCGTCCTGGTTATTCCCATATTTATTCTAAATATCTAGTATGAAAAAGGAAGAAATTAAGAGAAGTATACCCACCTTTGTGTTTAGAAAGAATGGTAAACCATTAAGGAAATAACTTAAAAACAATAAACTCGAATTTAAATGCTGACCTCTCCACCACAGATATAAACAAACAGCAATACAAGACTGACCTCTTTATACAAGTGACATACATATATATCTGAATTAATTTAATTTTTGTACAGTGTTTTAATATTATGATACGTTTATAACATTAAATATTAACATTAAAAATAAAATTCATGTAAAATAAAGGAACTACTATTAGAAAAATCCAGTCAAGATCATAACTCGAACCTAGCTAAGGTATACATAAGAACCACCAACCATCAGACTAACAATATTATTATTACCGTGTCCATTGCTTTCACAAGCCTGACCTAACTTAATAGAGATTTCAAACGATTGAAGCCATGTTAGTCTTCTGTCTTTAATGTGACTTCGGTTGCTATCATAGAAAACACGAAAGGAAAGGATTGGTATAAAAATGAAGCAAATATTTAATGCTCTAAATTTGACAGGGTGGGAAATAAAAGGGGTTCTCTAGTTTAAATAACATACGACTGATTGAGTCAGTAATGAAAAAGGACATGTTCGCGTCCGTAGATATTAGAGAAAATTAAACTCGCAAGACTCGTTAAACATATAATTAACTTCAAGAAACTTAGTAGTGTCCACACTTGAATACTTGGTCAGGTGTTAAAGCTACATCTTGTATGTTTATCGGTTCAAATAAACCTCTAAGAGTTTTTTCCCATTCTTAAACATAAATATATTTGCAATAAAAAATTTAATCTTCTTGACATATTATTATTATTATTACACCACGTCTTACTACCCGTTCGGGTTATACGCACTTACGCTAATGTGTAATGGTAGGGTGATTGTGAGATNTATACGCACTTACGCTAATGTGTAATGGTAGGGTGATTGTGAGATGAAATGAAGGACCTACAGTTTAACGTGGAATCCGAACCACGGTGGAGGCCTGGCATTCCTCACATTCACAAGATGTCTTGTCAGAGGTGAAAGAAGGGTTTGGTAATTAGATAAATCTGTGCCGGTACCGAGGATTGAACCCCGGCCGCCAGCACAGAGGTCTGACACCTTACCCCTAGACCGCCAGGTCACCCTACCTGACATATTAACTAGCTTACCTTCTGAAACTGCACGCAACAAGGAAAATATAATATTTTGAAGTCATATGATATATTTTACATTTATTTTACGTAATATTGGGTAGTAAGGTGAGGATAACGATATAAAATAAATAAACCAGTATTATATAAACATATACTTTAATTCAAAACAAATATGTTCTTTTTAACTATTTATATACTTTATACACAGTATATATGTATACCTATTAAATTATATAATTAATCATAATTATAATCTACCGTACATATATTAAATGCATGTTTTACCATTTAAAATATATAAAAACTATATATATTTTATGATTACAAAATATAAATATAAATAAAGAGATCAAATTTATATGCTATATATTAAAAAAATATATATATGAATAAAAGTAAGCTTACATACTATATAAAGATATATGTGTATAAAATAATATTACTATACATGCTCTGTATATTAAATCTATATACAATATATATAAAATATATATAAATATATATTAAATAAATATACTAAATGTATTAAATACACAAAAAACATAAATATATTTGCCTATTAAATTTACATGACTTAAAACTAGTTTATTATTATTAGTTAGTAGCATATTAATTTGCTGACTTGCGCACAGAAATACAAAATGTATCTTAATATTTTTACTGTACGTTAACTCTAAAAAAATAAAAAGGTACAAATATTGAATATTATTGATGTGTGAAAATCGATGTCGTAGAATATTTGAAATAAAGATTGTCTGTCCAAGTAACAACATCATTTCTTAACAGAATTGTTGACATTAAATTGTCAGAGATTTGTCTATCGTTTTCACACGGCACATTTTGTGGTTTAAAATGTTGGAAGGTACCATTTATTTAAATCTAACTTAAGACTAATTTACCAAACTCTGGTGACCAGTTGTGTGATTGACCTTTAGGGAAAAATATTCAGGGTACCAGCCGGGAACCAAACCAGGGACACCTAGACTCATAGCCAGGTGAACTTATTACTACAATACAGGAACAGTTTAGGAAGAAGTGCCCTATCAATACATTTTATCTACACGGCAGAACCAATTAGTACGGCCAACAGGAACAACATAATCATGTTGACTGCGGCATAAAGGAGTATTTACGTTATCGATACTAATATTAAATGAATCCAGATAAAATATATTTAAATAGTCCCTTTCAAGCTAATGTTGACCACAATCATATGTTATTGATGTACTAAACGTTTAATATGAAAATCATAAGTTTTATTGGATTCAGATAGTTATAAAAATTATATATCTTTGGCCCAGTTAATTTTGGTCACATAAACATAAAATAATGGCGCTTCAACGAAATCGTATGAAAACTGTTTGACAAGTTTCACTTTTATCGTTTTATTACATTCCTAAATATTTTACGGCGGTTTCAACACAAAGGGTTTTGGCACGTTAGCTATTATAAACGCACGTTAACTTTAAACGGTGTAGTTAAAACTTATTGCGATATTTTTAGAGAGTTAAACATGTTTGAAACAAATATGGCTTGAACATCCTTGGCTCTAGTGCTATTCCTCCTCTCACTATACATTCGGGCTATACAAATTTTAATCGCGCTGATGGAGTAGGGGTATAGAAAGTAGGAATTAGAGGAAACGTACCCATATTTGGGTGAAGGATGATTAGGAAATCATTTAGGAAAATACACCCTTAGTACAACCGGCTGGGATCAAAACCCCAATCTCCCCATCATCATACCCGCCTCGGTGGCGTAGTTGGCTAACGCGCTAGTCGGGTTCAGCTCGACTGCTGAGGACGGGGAGGTCGAGGTTCGAGTCTCAGTCGGGTGAACTGGGGGTGGTTTTTCCTAAATGGTTTTCCACTCTCCATCCACGCAAATGCGGGTTCACTTCCTCTAATTCACCCTCCTCAATTCCTAATCCATTAGCGTAATTAGTACTTAAAGCGTATAACCCGAATGGGTAGTAAGACGCGGTGCTAAATATTATTATTGTTGTTTTTATTATTATTATTATTCCCCGTCATCAGCAGTCCAGTTTACTGTGAAAGTGACGCCTTAGACCATGCGACTACAGAATATGGTAGTTAAAAATCATTAGGAGACACACAGACGTTGATTATTAATGTGCTTGTCAAAAATACATCGTGATACATGAAATTACATCCTCTGTACTCATCGCAAGACAGTCATAGTCAAATCTCGCAGATTACGGTGGGTAGGACATTCAGCGCGAATGAAAGAAACTAGAGCCACGTTCAAGGTATTGACTGATGGACCCATTGGGAAGAGACAAGAAAGAAGACCTAGACGCAAATAGGAGGGTAACATTAGATCACGCCTGAAAGAGCTAGGGTAAAATTAGGTGGAATGGATAAAACTAGTTCAAGATAAGGATAGGGTGTAATGAGGTGGGCTGGATAGAACTGGCTCAATATAGTGATAGTGTGTCATTAAGAGGACTGGATAGAACTGGCTCAAGATAGGGATAGGGTAGAATGAGGCAAACTGGATAGAACTCTTAGGATAGGGATAAGGTAAAATGTGGTGAACTGGATATAACTCTTAGGATAGGGATAAGGTAAAATGTGGTGAACTGGGTAGAAGTCTCAGGATAGGAATAGGGTAAAATGAGGTGAACTGGGTAGAAATCTCAGGATAGGGATAGGGTAAAAAGAGGTGAACTGGGTAAAAATCTCACAATAGTGATAGGGTAAAATGAGGTGAACTGGGTAGAAATCTCAGGATAGGGATAGGGTAAAATGAGGTGAACTGGGTAGAGCTCTAAGGATATGGATAGGGTGTAATGAGGTCGACTGGATGTATACGAGTAACTCGTAACTTTCTTTCTTCATCCCCAGATGAAGATGAGGAAACTACTAACCTACTGGGATTAAATAAAAGTTTCTCAGTCTCTATAAGAGGTTTGTAAACATTCATGAACACAAATGAGGTATACAGAATGTTTCTACTTTTTTAAGTGCCTAAAACTAGACTAACGTTTTTTTCAGTGAAGTTCTATTGACTACCGCGTCTCAAAGGATTATTGTAGAATTGCTTTGTGGGAAGCGAATTAAACTTCCCTCCGGTTGACTGATTGAAAACTGAAAGTACTTCTTTCTAGAAAATGTTTCGGTAGAATCACACGTTTTGTGCCCCGTAGTACCTAATATCTTGTAATCTACTTTATCCCTCCTTCATGTCTCCCGGAGTCATTCGAAATACAAGATCTCAGAGAAATAAAGATAGATTTATTTCAACACAGAAGAAAGAAAGTAAAGAACGGGAGTGTAGCTCATTAAATCGGTATTTCAAACTATGTAGTTGTGTGGCTGTGCTCTAGAGCTCTTGTATTTCATACTTTGTAGATGTGTTGCTATGCTCTAGAGCCCTTGTATTTCAAACTTTGTAGATGTGTTGCTATGCTCTAGAGCCCTTGTATTTCAAACTTTGTAGATGTGTTGCTATGCTCTAGAGCCCTTGTATTTCAAACTTTGTAGATGTGTTGCTATGCTCTAGAGCCCTTGTATTTCAAACTTTGTAGATGTGTTGCTATGCTCTAGAGCCCTTGTATTTCAAACTTTGTAGATGTGTTGCTATGCTCTAGAGCCCTTGTATTTCAAACTTTGTAGATGTGTTGCTATGCTCTAGAGCCCTTGTATTTCAAACTTTGTAGATGTGTTGCTATGCTCTAGAGCCCTTGTATTTCAAACTTTGTAGATGTGTTGCTATGCTCTAGAGCCCTTGTATTTCAAACTTTGTAGATGTGTTGCTATGCTCTAGAGCCCTTGTATTTCAAACTTTGTAGATGTGTTGCTATGCTCTAGAGCCCTTGTATTTCAAACTTTGTAGATGTGTTGCTATGCTCTAGAGCCCTTGTATTTCAAACTTTGTAGATGTGTTGCTATGCTCTAGAGCCCTTGTATTTCAAACTTTGTAGATGTGTTGCTATGCTCTAGAGCCCTTGTATTTCAAACTTTGTAGATGTGTGGCTGTGCTCTAGAGCCCTTGTATTTCAAACGCTGTAGATGTGTGGCTGTGCTCTAGAGCCCTTGTATTTCAAACGCTGTAGATGTGTGGCTATGCTCTAGAGCCCTTGTATTTCAAACTTTGTAGATGTATGACTGTGCTCTAGAGCCCTTGTATTTCAAACTTTGTAGATGTGTGGCTGTGTTCTAGAGCCCCTGTATTTCAAACTTTGTAGATGTGTGACTGTGCTCTAGAGCCCTTGTATTTCAAACTTTGTATATGTGTGGCTGTGCTCTAGAGCCCTTGTATTTCAAACTTTGTAGATGTGTGGCTATGCTCTAGAGCCCTTTTATTTCAAACTTTGTAGATGTGTTGCTATGCTCTAGAACCCTTGTATTTCAAACTATGTAGTTGTGTGGCTGTGCTCTAGAGCCCTTGTATTTCAAACTTTGTAGATGTGTGGCTATGCTCTAGATCCCTTGTATTTCAAACTTTGTAGATGTGTTGCTATGCTATAGAACCATTGTATTTCAAACTTTGTAGATGTGTGGCTGGGCTCTAGAGCTCTTGTATTTCAAACTTTGTAGATGTGTTGCTATGCTATAGAACCTTTGTATTTCAAACTTTGTAGATGTGTTGCTATGCTATAGAACCTTTGTATTTCAAACTTTGTAGATGTGTTGCTATGCTCTAGAGCCATTGTATTTCAAACTTTGTAGATGTGTTGCTATGCTCTAGAGCCCTTGTATTTCAAACTTTGTAGATGTGTGGCTGTGCTCTAGAGCCCTTGTATTTCAAACTTTGTAGATGTGTTGCTATGCTCTAGAGCCCTTGTATTTCAAACTTTGTAGATGTGTTGCTATGCTCTAGAGCCCTTGTATTTCAAACTTTGTAGATGTGTTGCTATGCTCTAGAGCCCTTGTATTTCAAACTTTGTAGATGTGTTGCTATGCTCTAGAGCCCTTGTATTTCAAACTTTGTAGATGTGTTGCTATGCTCTAGAGCCCTTGTATTTCAAACTTTGTAGATGTGTTGCTATGCTCTAGAGCCCTTGTATTTCAAACTTTGTAGATGTGTTGCTATGCTCTAGAGCCCTTGTATTTCAAACTTTGTAGATGTGTTGCTATGCTCTAGAGCCCTTGTATTTCAAACTTTGTAGATGTGTTGCTATGCTCTAGAGCCCTTGTATTTCAAACTTTGTAGATGTGTTGCTATGCTCTAGAGCCCTTGTATTTCAAACTTTGTAGATGTGTTGCTATGCTCTAGAGCCCTTGTATTTCAAACTTTGTAGATGTGTTGCTATGCTCTAGAGCCCTTGTATTTCAAACTTTGTAGATGTGTTGCTATGCTCTAGAGCCCTTGTATTTCAAACTTTGTAGATGTGTTGCTATGCTCTAGAGCCCTTGTATTTCAAACTTTGTAGATGTGTTGCTATGCTCTAGAGCCCTTGTATTTCAAACTTTGTAGATGTGTTGCTATGCTCTAGAGCCCTTGTATTTCAAACTTTGTAGATGTGTTGCTATGCTCTAGAGCCCTTGTATTTCAAACTTTGTAGATGTGTTGCTATGCTCTAGAGCCCTTGTATTTCAAACTTTGTAGATGTGTTGCTATGCTCTAGAGCCCTTGTATTTCAAACTTTGTAGATGTGTTGCTATGCTCTAGAGCCCTTGTATTTCAAACTTTGTAGATGTGTTGCTATGCTCTAGAGCCCTTGTATTTCAAACTTTGTAGATGTGTTGCTATGCTCTAGAGCCCTTGTATTTCAAACTTTGTAGATGTGTTGCTATGCTCTAGAGCCCTTGTATTTCAAACTTTGTAGATGTGTTGCTATGCTCTAGAGCCCTTGTATTTCAAACTTTGTAGATGTGTTGCTATGCTCTAGAGCCCTTGTATTTCAAACTTTGTAGATGTGTTGCTATGCTCTAGAGCCCTTGTATTTCAAACTTTGTAGATGTGTTGCTATGCTCTAGAGCCCTTGTATTTCAAACTTTGTAGATGTGTTGCTATGCTCTAGAGCCCTTGTATTTCAAACTTTGTAGATGTGTTGCTATGCTCTAGAGCCCTTGTATTTCAAACTTTGTAGATGTGTTGCTATGCTCTAGAGCCCTTGTATTTCAAACTTTGTAGATGTGTTGCTATGCTCTAGAGCCCTTGTATTTCAAACTTTGTAGATGTGTTGCTATGCTCTAGAGCCCTTGTATTTCAAACTTTGTAGATGTGTTGCTATGCTCTAGAGCCCTTGTATTTCAAACTTTGTAGATGTGTTGCTATGCTCTAGAGCCCTTGTATTTCAAACTTTGTAGATGTGTTGCTATGCTCTAGAGCCCTTGTATTTCAAACTTTGTAGATGTGTTGCTATGCTCTAGAGCCCTTGTATTTCAAACTTTGTAGATGTGTTGCTATGCTCTAGAGCCCTTGTATTTCAAACTTTGTAGATGTGTTGCTATGCTCTAGAGCCCTTGTATTTCAAACTTTGTAGATGTGTTGCTATGCTCTAGAGCCCTTGTATTTCAAACTTTGTAGATGTGTTGCTATGCTCTAGAGCCCTTGTATTTCAAACTTTGTAGATGTGTTGCTATGCTCTAGAGCCCTTGTATTTCAAACTTTGTAGATGTGTTGCTATGCTCTAGAGCCCTTGTATTTCAAACTTTGTAGATGTGTTGCTATGCTCTAGAGCCCTTGTATTTCAAACTTTGTAGATGTGTTGCTATGCTCTAGAGCCCTTGTATTTCAAACTTTGTAGATGTGTTGCTATGCTCTAGAGCCCTTGTATTTCAAACTTTGTAGATGTGTGGCTGTGCTCTAGAGCCCTTGTATTTCAAACGCTGTAGTTGTGTGGCTATGCTCTAGAGTCCTTGTATTTCAAACTTTGTAGATGTTTTGCTATGCTCTAAAGCACTTGTATTTCAAACTTTGTAGATGTGTGGCTGTGCTCACCAGCCCTTGTATTTCAAACTTTGTAGATGTGTGGCTGTGCTCTAGAGCCCCTGTATTTCAAACTTTGTAGATGTGTGGCTGTGCTTTAGAGTCCTTGTATTTCAAACTTTGTGGATGTGTGGCTGTGCTCTAGATCCCTTGTATTTCAAACTTTGTGGATGTGTGGCTGTGCTCTAGAGCCCTTGTATTTCAAAGTTTGTAGATGTGTTGCTATGCTATAGAACCTTTGTATTTCAAACTTTGTAGATGTGTGGCTATGCTCTAGATCCCTTGTATTTCAAAGTTTGTAGATGTGTGGCTGTGCTCTAGAGTCCTTGTATTGTTCTCAGTTCTAGGGTCAGTCCTGTGACATTCCACTAGAACACAATACCGCGAGAATATTGATTTCAACCCAGTGCTTTCCACAACAAATTGGAACTTAAAACAAAAGTGAACTAAGTAAAACCTATCCGTTCACTTTTACCTATGAAATTAACGTCATAGTAGACTTCTTGCCCAACTAAAATGATCTTAACACAAGCTTGATCTAATTATTATTTATATATTTTCTTTAATTTTGTAATCCTTTCAATTTAAATGAGGTTTTCAATTAAGGACTCTTTTCTCTTATCAAGTCATAGAGTGAACTTGACTCTTGTTGGTTCTGCGTCTTCCTCACTTATTCCTGACCTGTGCTTCTAATATCTATACCTTCTTCTTTATTAGATCCTTCTGGACATTTGAGATGGCATCTGGTTCTATAAAGAAGCCTACACACATTGAACGTTTCATTAGTAACAAATATGTTTGATCATAAAACTAGTGTGATGAACAAGGAAGGACAACATCAAATACTCCTCATATTGGATAAGACACATGTTCTGGTAAGCATTGCGATGGGGTGAAGTGTTTGAAAGTAATAAACAAGTTTTCCTGGAGGTGTTGCCATAAATCATCATAGAGGGATTTACTAGTTTTAATCCCAGGAAGGTCAAGATAAACAAATTTCTCTCTGTCTGAAAACAGGGAGTGTATGAGGGATTCCGAAATCCCCGGGTGCATATACACCTCAGATTTAATTAGGATTGTCCAAAGAGAAGTCAAAAATAAGGTTTTTGTTTTTGTAATATGGCTCGTGAGGGGGAGGGGAGAGTGCTCTCATAAAAATGGTCAAATTAGTTAGATAACAGCTTACCTCTGTACTAACTTGCACATATAGTACATTGGTACTAAATTAGAAAACTCAACATATCAATTTGACAATATAGTTTTATTTAGTAAACAATAAATGCATAGCAAAAAATACAAGTTTTACAATTAGATAGACACTTTAGAGTGTATTAAATTTCTTCACAAGGCAAATAAACTTGAGGGATTACTTGATTACTTGTGGCTACCTGGACAGTACATTGGCCAGGCAACAGGCTGTAGAATTTCTAAAAGGAGAGTAATTTGAGAATTAGTTAAAGCAAAATATAGAGCAAATTTAGAAGATAACATTTATACAGTCTCACTTGGCAGGGTTGAATATTAACAGGGATCCACTAAATTTGTTGGATAATTGGCTGATAAATCCAGCTGATTGATGGCTAAGAACCAGGCGTCATTAAGGTACTATGGCTGGACACATTCCCTTACGGTACTGCCAGTGCATTCAATAGTACATTAATATCCTTTAGAAAAAATACAAAATTAGGAGCCTATTTACAGGCCAAAACAAAATAGTATTATTTGCACGGACCCCACTATGACACTAGGGCAATTTCCACGGGTTGCTCACCCAAGCTAATACTTTCCATGGACAATGACCGCATAACCAAATCTCTATCATTAACAACTGAACTGCGTAAGGCAAAAGAAAGAAATAGACTTCCTGGCGGTAACCATCAATAACAAAGAACTGATGTTCATGACGTTCAGGGTGTCATGAATAATTTTAACTTCAAGATTTATCGGAACTTGTAAGTTAGTGTAAATTAGTAACACTAAAAACTTCACATCTTTCTAAGCCGGAGGCTTTAACGTTAGGACAGTGTCCAAACACACAATATTGCACTCAGCAATTGACTTAAAGAGTCATTAAAATCTGACTTGTCCATCAGACTA
>CABFVZ010004567.1:9364-32528 GCA_902151445.1 Timema monikensis | reverse complement strand
CATATATACTCACAACCAGACATGAACAGGGAGAAGAAAAAAGGGGGAACGAATTGAGAAGCATACTTAACAATAATGAAGGATAAACGAGGAGAGGACAAGAGAAGAGACAAAAAAGGCGAGCTTCTTCTGCCGGCCACCAGAGTCGCAGTTGCGCAAGAACTCCCAGCGCCGATTTCCATTTTCAGTCTATCTCCTCAATTGAACTGGCGATTCTTGTGCCACGTGGATCCGCCATTATAGATAATCCTGTGTTTTAGAAGTGAGTTAATGATATCTGCAGACATCTGGCCGTGGTGAGTTAATACACACATATCCTATATCAAAATGTGTCTGTATTATTTTAGTTATTTAATTTCCACTGTTATTTTTATGCAAAGAAATAATATAGATTTATATTTTCCACCTTCTTTGAGGACCGCATGGCCGGCTGTAAGTTTCTTCATATGACCCCATCTTATAACAAAGGGTATGCATTCACATATCTTATTCATAACTATAATAATATTAGTCCTCTTCTTTTATATTTAGAACAGTAATTATCAAAAGACAATTATTTTTTGACTAACCACGTGTTTGAACGTAGGGCAATACGTAGTTTAAGTATACGGGAGAGTATAAACTTATTTTATATTCAATATCTTGATATAATTCCAATGTTGCACCCAATTACAGAAATAGTGAACTTTTTTACTTGTAGGTGTTCAATCAATCTGATTGACACGCTACACCTCTTATCAAACTTATACCAACCTGTATTTAACTTACAAACTACAGATAAAAAAGTATGAAAAGCGTAAAGTTAATTATAATTATTCAGCACCACGTCTTACTACTCGTTTGGATTATTCATTTATGTACTAATTACGCTAATGGGCTATGAATAGGGAAGGTTGAGTTGAAAAAAAGTGAACTCGTATTTGCGTGGAGGGAGAGTATAAAACTATTTAGGAAAAACCACACCCAGCTCACCCGACTGAGATTCGAACCTCGATCTGCCCGTCTTAGGCAGTTTAGCTCATCACGAAGCTAGCGCGTTAGATAACTACACTACCGAGGCGGGACGTAATGGTAATACAAGTAAATAAACTCTATGAAATTATAAAAGTATAATAACTCATTTGGTTCGAAGTCGAAGACTGTTCATCTTGAAATACAAACGCGCGCGCACACACACACACACACACACACGCTCACACACACATAAATAGGCTCTTGACACTACTTTGAACAATACACATACAATATACCTTAAACATTAGTATATTGGTAAGTATATTATTTGAAAGAGAAATCTAATCTTCAGTTTTTGTCCAAAATGAATTTTTCTATTTCTAGTTCGTTCAAGTCCGGTATCTCGCGAATAATTGACTGTTCTATAGACAACATGACCATTGGCCAATGCATTAATTAATCTATCTTCACTCATGGTGTTTCTATTCACACCCACGTATCCACGAATTTTTATCAAATAGTTTTTTTAATCAAAATGTTGCGTAAATTCTCCTTTTTATTGCACTTTTTTTTTTTGTACCTGACCTATGTTAAAATCGGGCACTGGCCTTCTTGCATTGTTTTTAGCTTCAAACGTTTCTTATAATATTAAAGAACCATAATTCAGTTTTTTTAATATAGCAAAATTTCATTTTCAATCACGTAATCGAGAACTCGACCGAAACTTTCTACTATACCAATAAACGACTGACTACAGTATGTATGTATTACAGGGTCTCACTTGAACTCAGCCCAAACAACGTGCTAGGCGAGCGCTGAGATAAGGACAGTGACGTCAGGTTGTTATGATAGCCACCCTGTGAAGCAAGCAGAGCTTGGGGCGTTGGGACAGCCAGCCACAGAACACACGTTAACATTGGTGCGCTTTTTGTTCCAACTTGATGCAATTATGGTTTTACTAATTTCCTCAATGAAACGAGGAAATAACGTAACGATTTTATTTTTATTTATTTATGATTTTACTATGCAATGAAACAATATGAGAAAGTTTGTATGCATTTCAAAATATATTTTGTGTCTTCTTCTGTTTTATTTTGTAGGGAGCCTCATTAGCCACTCTTGATATAAAACTATTTTTATTGTAATCAATACGTTCTTCTAGGTAGAGTGAAAGGCTTAAAGATAAAGTCCAAACCCCCTATATTCTTGAATGCTGATACATCTGAATTTATCTATAGCAAAGGAGTTTACCAGGTAACACCGATAACCAGCACGTGTTAGATTTAGCTACTAGACTTCAAGAAGGTTCTGGTGAGAATTTGCTGACTTAATCACGAGACATTTGTGTGTTGAGCTCGTCAGCATGATCTACTTGACTAACACTGCTTTGAAGAAGAATCAAATTAAAAAAAAAATCAAACCAAATTTGGAAGCCTTTAATCAAATTTTATATGTATTAAGTAAAGGCACAGTAAAGTTAAGACTACTTCCTTTTTGCTGCATACTAGTGTATGTGGATCAGTTGAAACATTGTGTAATTAGAAGCTCTGTCAACTGTTGTGTATAAATCTATACTAATATTATATTATTATTATTAGCACCGCGTCTTACTACCCAGTCGGGTTGTACGCACTTACGCTAATGTGTAATGGTAGGGTGATTGGGAGATGAAATGAAGGACCTACAGTTTAACGTGGAATCCGAACCACGGTGGAGGCCTGGCATTCCCCACATTCACAAGATGTCTTGTCAGAGGTGACTAATATTATAAAGAGGAGAGATTTTAGTTTTTTTTTGTAATGGATAAACTCAAAAACTACTGGACCGATTTTAAAAATTCTTTCACCAATATAAAGCTACATTATCAGCGAGTAGCATAGGCTATATTTTATTTTGAAAATTTAATTTATTCCTCATAAAAATGTCGATAGTATATTAAATAGTCGTTGGAAAAAAAAGTTGTTGAAGGGAAAGTGGGGTTGTTGAAGGGGGTGGGGGTGAGGAAAGAGGAATGAGATGAAAATAGGAGGTAGGATAAAAAGAGGGAGGGGGCTATACAGTGATGGTAGGACTGTATTTTCAAAAAAAATAAGTAAAAAAAAAGTTCGGTTTTTATATTGACATGATGGATGATTTGAAGCTTTGTTTTACATTATTCTTTACAATATTTTTTTACGGGGGAGGGGGCTAGTCACTAGATAACTTGTTTGAGAACTACTATGTATGTTCTAAGGTAGTAAAAGGCAGCTACCAATCCTTTTAACTTGTTCTAGTTGTGTATGTTTTGTTTCATTTATGATGCTTGACTGTGACTTCCAATTTGTCACAGCGTTGTTAGTTTTCTGGTTCAGTAGTCAGTAGTGTAAACAATAAAGCTGTAGTGTCTGAAAATTATTTTGATTTTGTTCATTTGATCTAGACTTCAATTTCCTTACGAATGACCTTAACTGAAAGCTAGTAAAAGCCACCAGATCTACTTTCATGTATCCATTAGCCAAACCTTATGACCCTCAGGCATGTTGAGGAACTGTCACTCTTGACCGTCAACAATTTCACGACAAATAATTTGGTTTGAATCATGTTTTATTTTAATGGTTTTTATATGATTAAAATAAAAATAATTATGTTGATGTTTCTCTTTTTATAGCAGTGGCATATATAGTTTACTTAAAAATAGTAGACCTAGGTGGTCTTGGGGTAAAGTGTGCACCTCAGGTTTCAATGTTCGTGGGTTCAAACTTAGCTGAGGTCTACGGATTTTACTCAAGTGATACAAATCTTTAGCACACCTTCTTTCAGAGGGGAAATAAAGCCGTTCGTCCCATGTATATAGGTGTTCCGAAATTCATAGCCCAAACTTCACATACAGTTTTTTTGAACCAAAAGTAATACAAAATCCTTGTACACTTATTGTATCGTCACTTCTCCTTCACTCTAATAGGTAGAGGAGGTAACGATAACTATTACAAAGTAAATGTATAACAAAGTAGAGACTGGGAAATATTTCATAAGAATAAGAGAAATAAATAGGTAACAATAAAAGATGTATTATAAAAAAAACATAAAATGATGATATAGGGTTACAATGGACCAAAGAATAATAAACAGTAATAAATGTCCGTTAAATTGGTTAGGAGAAACAAGTAACTCTTAGAAGTATAAAGGAAAACATTAAGTTTTAAACTGACAAATATGATAGGATTTAACAAATCCAAAAATATAGGAACTTCCCGTAGCACGGGAGAATACGTGTCCAAGACGACACGGAACAGTCAAAAGGAAGCTAAGTTGATAGAGAGTATTGGATTCCAAAAACAGCCAATCTAGCACCGGACTACCACCAGAAGGGTATAAACAGAAAACATGGTGAATTAAATACTAATAAAAATATAACTGCATATCCTATAGTTTTAGAGTTACTAAGACAAGTGTCGGCCAAGTTAACTAGCTTGATTTGAAATTAAGAAAGGTCCCATAGACACACTAGATGATAAATGGTAAGAGAAAGGTCTGTGAATTACATTAGTCGATGACTAACAAACAGGTGTTCATACAAAATTGTACTATGGCCGGTCCTTTCCCAGTGGGTACTGCCAGAGCACTCAATAGTACATTTATACCATTACCCATTCCCTGGGGTATACATAAAATATAGTACACACTAGCTTTAAACACTTGGACTAATGAGGTACCAACAAGGGGCAAAGGAAAATACTATCTGTGCGGGCCACTATACAACACTAGCCGTGTTCCACACTTTGCGCACCCAAAATAGTAACACAGAAAGAGGGGTTCCAACAAGAATGCTGTGAGATACTGACCTAACTAGATCCTCAAATAAAGAAAGGCCTTAGACAACCTGGTTGTAGACATACAAAAATTTGAACAAGTGAGCATGACGTCCACAGCTTCATGGGATATTGTGAAGTCATAAGGACTTAAAACTGAATAATGAACTTATGGAGAAGAGGAACCTTAAAGCAAGGTCCTTATCACATATAGAGCTCAAAGCATCAGTATTTAAGCTATGTTATATAGACAAAGGGAAAATATATAGTCAGACTATCTGACTTAAAGAAATTAGGTCAAATTGACACAAAACAAATTTAGTCATTCTGACTAAAACAACAAGTCTGAAAGACTTGGATATTTGTCGAATACTTGGTATGTCAGACAAAATTCCCTTGGCGTCGAGGTGGCGAGACCCACGACCCAAACATCAAGACCACCAGTTTCTTCTTCAGGTGCTGGAGCAGAGGTTCCTCCTTCGAGGATATAATATGATGAATAACAAACAGGTGTTCATACAAAATTGTACTATGGCCGGTCCTTTCCCAGTGGGTACTGCCAGAGCACTCAATAGTACATTTATACCATTACCCATTCCCTGGGGTATACATAAAATATAGTACACACTAGCTTTAAACACTTGGACTAATGAGGTACCAACAAGGGGCAAAGGAAAATACTATCTGTGCGGGCCACTATACAACACTAGCCGTGTTCCACACTTTGCGCACCCAAAATAGTAACACAGAAAGAGGGGTTCCAACAAGAATGCTGTGAGATACTGACCTAACTAGATCCTCAAATAAAGAAAGGCCTTAGACAACCTGGTTGTAGACATACAAAAATTTGAACAAGTGAGCATGACGTCCACAGCTTCATGGGATATTGTGAAGTCATAAGGACTTAAAACTGAATAATGAACTTATGGAGAAGAGGAACCTTAAAGCAAGGTCCTTATCACATATAGAGCTCAAAGCATCAGTATTTAAGCTATGTTATATAGACAAAGGGAAAATATATAGTCAGACTATCTGACTTAAAGAAATTAGGTCAAATTGACACAAAACAAATTTAGTCATTCTGACTAAAACAACAAGTCTGAAAGACTTGGATATTTGTCGAATACTTGGTATGTCAGACAAAATTCCCTTGGCGTCGAGGTGGCGAGACCCACGACCCAAACATCAAGACCACCAGTTTCTTCTTCAGGTGCTGGAGCAGAGGTTCCTCCTTCGAGGATATAATATGATGAATTACACTCGAATGAACCTAGGGATCACCCGTTATATACTATTTTTTCTGACTCTAAACAGTACCAAATATGGGCATGTAATGAGGGAAAAGGAAGGAACGGGGGAGGTGGGAATAGTGGAGAAAGAGTTGCCAAGGAAGTCCGCTAGGACAGCAGTGCTCGTAGCTAGAAGCATTGAACCAACGACAGTCAGGTCCTTCGTCAACATCGAGTGTTCAAGGGTTCAGACATCTGTTAAAACTGCCACGCCTTCGCTTCCGCCATACTTGCAGAATGATTTGTCGAAGCATGGTTTTTGTATCCGGGAACTTCCGCTTAAAGTAAGTAGAACACAAATGATATTATTGCAGAATATACCAGTTTTAATTATCTTCTTTGGATTCCTTTATTTCAGTTTAGTACTTTGTGCAGGTTACTGTTTGTAGATGTTATTTTACTTGAGTGACATGCTACATTACATCCGGAAATCTATGCTAATATCATTAAATTGTGTTCAACACTCCAGCGTACAGTGCCGGGCGAGCAAAGCTGTTCAAGTATGCGTGTACAACATGTTTCATAGGAGCTAGGCGCACGGCAATACACACCTTGACATCTTGGAGCACGTCAGCAGAGCACACCACATTAATAGTAAACGATGCCACCAATCCATCTAGAAATGCGAATACGTTCTGATGGTCATCATTAACGGTCCTACATCACAGAAAGTTCTTGCCATTATTACATGTGCAGTGCCGTGTGCCTAGAGACGAAATATCAGTAACTATTTTTGCCTTATCACAACATATAATATTGTCTATAAAAATCCACTTTTTTCGTGATTGTATCTTAATAGCCATCTAGGATTGACGCTTACATTTTACCCCCTTGCATGGTTTCGTCCCCAGTTATCCAGTCTTTGGCACCATAAAATTAGCGATTCACCCCCATTTTAAATTTCAATGTTACCTTATTGAATAATTACATGATTTCAATTACATCTTCCTTACGATTAAAATGTATGTGTTAGAGTAACAAAAAGCCCACAGCATTTTTACTAATATAAAATTACTTGTACTATCCTGGCTCTCCAGATACGTGGCAGTCCTAAAATAACAAAGTTCCGTCACCAATGTTATATTTTTTTATTGAAAATTTGCTTCTTTTTTCATGTGATGTGTCTTACCACCCATCCGAGCTATACGCTTATATATCGTTTTGGAGCTAAGAGGGTGTTAAAGTATTACGTAATCACTTTGGGGGAGGAGGTTCAAGCTTTGCTTATTTTTGCTGACAAGGAGTTAAGGGGTTCAGAACAATTCTCACGTAAAACAGAGAAAGATGTGAAAAATTGAGAGAGGGTAGTTCGCAAGCCGCTTGGACTTCGGGGCAGCTTCAGGCAGCAATAAAGATGCTGAGTGGCTAAACGAGGAAGAAGGGGAGAAACCAGAAGCCTGAGTGACCTAGCCCCCCCTCCCCCCAATAGAAACATAATAATTGAAAGGGTTCAGACGTGGATTCAAGGACCTTAGTCATCGGATTAAATGGAGCTTAGGGTGTTTTTTATAAATATAAAATTCATGTATTCACTAATTATACTTTTTTATAACTTAAATTAAAAGTAAATTGAAATTTTAAACTTTTATAATGTTATAACTTGTTTTAATTTTACCTGTTCAATAAAGTTTTAAGCTAATTGTATATCAGTGTTAACTATAAATTATTTTGCAATATTAATTTACACCTATGTTAATAGCTACCAGTAATTTATAAATTACATGAGTTCTTTTTTTATCATCGCGTCTGACCACCTGTTTAGGCTATTCACGGCTATAGGTAAAATGGCATGAAAAAAAGAAAGGTTATTCCTTTGAACAAATGAAAAAAGGTTGACAAATGTTACGTAAGCAAGAGGGGGAGGGGTTCAGGCATTTGCATATTTTTGCTTACAAGAGAGGGAGGGGTTAAAAATAGTAAAAATGTACTTACGTAATATTTGAACGCCCCCTAGGATGTAAAAAGTAAAATTTTAGAGGAAATATACTTTGATTTGTGTGGAAGGATAGCGGTAAACTATTTAGAAAAAATCTCTTCATTATAACTCTTCAGTTTATTGTTTATTGTATTGCAATGCTTGGTTTTTACCTGTTTAACTTGCATAATTTTTAAGGGCGTAAGTACCTGTAGGGATGTTGTAGGTATATTTGAGCGAAAATTTACACGCATTTGTATGTAAAGATAACGGAAAGCTATTTAGAAAATATCCTCCTCAGTAAATCCCTCAGTATTATGCTTATTATAGTGCTGATCCTTGGATTTTAGACGTTTATCTCGCATAATTTGTAAGGGCACAGGTTTATGTAAGGATATTGTAGGTAAATTTATAGGAGTATAGTTTAAATTCTGTTTGCAAACTACCATTTGTGACAATATTGTTTTAAAAGGCTTGAATGTGGAGTATAGGTTAAGTTCCAAAAAAGTTACTTCATAGCTAGGTAAAATTTACCTTAATTTTCCTGGCTCTTGGTGGAAGAAATTGGCCCCTCCATAGTGACACAAACATCACAAAGGAGGTCATAAACTCAGCCTTAGGTATAACTTCGGTTTCCCGAAGCATCGACCCTAAGTTTTACAGTGGGGAACTTGTCGATATATCCTGACCATCTATACTCGGCTGAAACTAAAACCTCTTAGTGTGGCAGGGTGGGGGGACCCTTGTACATCAGTCCCCACACAGATGAACCTACAGAGATCTAGCCACACTACCCACCTGACGAGACGGCTGACCGCTCCATACAGCAGGCCAAGAAGGACATTGTCCAGGGCCTCCCCCAACACGGAGACATGCTGTAGACATTTTTAAAGAGTGAATCTGAGTCAGGCAGATTTATCTTTCCTACACTCTCCCATTGGGAGAGCATCCAAGCTGTTGCGTACCACCACGGGGGTACATCAAACCAACCCAAAGGAATGAACAACACCAGACCGGGGGCTACCACCGTTTTTCAATCTATTGAAAACTCCCTGCCAAGATCTCGCTGATCACTTCTCCATTCTTGTTCCGTCTTGCCGAAAACTCACCGCCAATCTGGCACTGGTAAAGTAATTGTATTTTTGGATGTCACAGAATTAGGCAATCACATTCAGAATTGCAACCTTATGATAACGTATACTGGGGTCATTGACCTTGGTTGAAAGAATATAGGGGAAGTGAGTATTGAAGATAGGGGGTGATGTGAAATTCATTACCCAACAAATCGGTCTTTGTAAACTTACATAAAGAGGCACCACAGACCATTCAAAAATAGTACTATGGCAATAATTCCCCAAATAATGGGTAGGACATCCTAGAAAGGGCAAAGGGTGAGGGGGTGAACATATATAAAAAACAAAATATAGAGTAAATCAAAAATAGAGAAATAAATAAGAAAAGTCTATACAAATTGAAAGTGGAGGGAGCCAAGCCTAACGATGAAAATTCTGCCAAACTACATTGCCTGGGGGGAGGGGGAGGGACGGCGTCACGGGGGGGAAAAACAACGTTTTCACAATACATAACCATGAAAGAGTAGATACATAATTCATATATAATTAAAGGGGTTTGTTTAAATAGTGAGGGAGGGTGTCAGTGGCGTATGCAGGATTCAAGTTTGGGGGGGGGGGCTCAATATCTGAAAGCTTATTTTTGAAAATATGTATAGAAACTGTATTTCTCAATTCTCAGCAATAATCTTAGTTTTAGATTATTCATAATAATTATAAACCACTAACCAGTGATGTAGCTTGTAAGAGGAATGTTTCATACTTTATATGGATTTAGTTTGGTCATTACATTAGGCTGTATAACTGTATAAGGATAAAATAAAATATGGAGGCTAACACAATTTAGAATTATGTTTAATAATTCTTAACACATGGTAACAATGTACGATTTTTACAACTATTCTTTAACTTTATAATTATAAATAGTTAAATAGTATATAGCATAGTAGTAATTTTAAATAAAACTAATACAATTGAAAGAAATAGTGTTTAAATATTGTTTATATTATCAAGAGTGGCATTAAAAATCTTGGGAAACCATAGTATCAAAAAAACAAAACAAATAAGGCGAATAAAAACTATTAGCACAAGCCACAAAGTCACAAACCCTTAAGTGAAAGAGCATCTTCTATTGCTTTAATTGTAGTGATTGATAATTTTTGAGATATTCACTTTTATGTCTCTATGTACAGTCATTAAAGCTAAAGATGTTAGCTGGTCTTCACTTGTGCTGTTGCGCAGGTAATTCTTCAGACTCTTCAAAGTCGAGAGTGACCTTTCAAAAGATGATGTGGTCACTGATATTATTGCCAAAATTGTTAATAGAATTGTCAGATTAGGAAACATTTTTCGATCTAAAAATTTTGATGTGATGACAGCATTCTTTGGCTTTGGAGAGCCTGTAACTTTCAAGTGTGATTCCCAAAGGCTCCATTCCGCTTCCAATATATCTCTGCTGGTGTGCTGCATATCATCCTTGTAAAACTCCAAAGCCGGTAACATGTCACTAAAATTTTTGTTGACAGCGTTTATTGGGATTAAATAGTCAAGTCCACTTAATAGATCCCTATGGTTTGAAAATCTCCCTTTCAATGAAGCAAATATCTCGTCCAAATAAGGATAGAATACAATCCGTCGGTAGTATTCTTCTGGGGTTTCGGCTTCAACATTTGCTCTGTAGCTCTGAGTGCCTACTGGTCTTGGTACTTTTATAGGAACTTCTAATGTATGAGATATGTCTCCAGCTTTCGTAAACAGTTTTTTAAATCCTTCTTTTCCACTTTTACTCACTTCGGCAAAAACCTTTTTTGTCATACTAATTTTAACCAAAGCTGAACTTATATCTACAGATTATTTTTGTAGATATTTTGATATTATGTATGTCATGGATAGCATTTTTGACATAACAGTAAGAGTGATGATAAATTCAAACTTACATAAACATGTGTGAAGAGAAGTAGCGTTGCCATTTGCCTCTGCTACGTTGCTCATAATAGTTTCCAATGCTTCATTGATACAATCGAAACATTCATGGAATACTGAAACAGCATCGTGTCTCTCCACCCATCTTGTTTCGCAGTATTTGTGGAGGACAGTATTTCCCTTTCCTGCTGACACTAAAATATCTTTCAAAGCTTTGGCACGCTTTGCTGAAGCCCTAAAAAAACTGCTGACTTCTAGCATTCGCAATTGTTTCTCTACAATATCAGGTGTTTTGGCAGCGTCACTTAAACACAGATTTAGGCAATGAGATGAGCAGTGAGTATATATTTCTTTAGAGAAATCACGTTTTATGATTTCTTGCACACCATAAATGCTCCCTGCATTACTGAGGCTTCATCGAAGCCTTGGCCTCGCACATTCTGAAGATCAAGTCCAAAACGTGAAATTTGTAATTTTATTGTATCAGCAATGCCAGCCCCAGTAATATCATAAACTGGTTCGAATGTGAGGAAATCTTCTCTGATATCCTTGATTTAACATCAGCTCAGTCGGTAGAGTCTCTGCCTTTGGAGCTATAGATCCCGAGTTTGATTCCCCGCATGGCCGAAAAATTTATAATTGATGAAATGGTGTTTTCCCATTTCACAGTGAATAAATTAACGGCTGGGGGCAGGATGTTGTGTCTGTTTTAGATTTAAGTAGAGTAATTAGTACATAGGCGTATAACCCGAGGGGGTAGTAAGACGCGGTGCTAATTTTAAAAATAAAACAACTACTCCCTGAGTTTTCGTCTTAAAGTTCGGGGGGTCTGGAGGGTGTGTAATAATTACGTCACCAGAGAAAGTTTGGGTCTAGAAGTCAAATAAAAAATTGTGCTAGTAGGTCCTTCCATCTACTTTCAGTATCTCCCAAATATGTAAATATTCTGATAGACTGAACGGATAGAAATGCGTGATTCATCAAATAAATAACATTGTTTGCAGACCTACCTTTCGTGTCCACCAACCCGTCGGATAAACTAATCTGTAGCCCCCTAGATTAGAGAGATATGGAAGTAATTGATACCAGATATGTTTATATTAGCTGCAAGGATTAAGTGAAATTTGGATCTGCGAAATAAAAACTAAAATAATAAAACTTGCACCGTAACGGACACAAAATGAAATTCTATTTTGAAAGACCCGAGACAACCTTACCGAAGAGCATATGTGATAAAAAATGAATCTATTTTAGAAAAAAAACTATTATACACCTGAGCAGTTCTATTTTTAGTAAACATTAGGTAATTTTAATATCAACATACAATACGGTGTTTTATTGTCTGGCCTAGAGCCAGTAACGTTCTTACATGTTTGGGTTCACTTCTAAAGCAGTTTAACAATCTATACTCAAATTTTATCATGAATGACCCACCTCGGTGGCGTAGTTGGCTAACGCGCTAGTCATGTTGAGACAGACATTCGAGTACGGGGAGATCGAGGTTCAAATCTCAGTCGGGTGAACTAGATTTTTCCTAAATGGTTTTCCACTCTTCCTCCACGCAAATGCGGGTTAATTTACTCTAAATTCAACCTTCCCCAATTCCTAATCTATTAGCGTAATTATTACTTAAGTGTATAACCCGAACGGGTAGTAAGTTAATAAAAATATAATGAATGGACATATATGGAAGCTAAACAAAGTTACTAGATCTACTTTCACATATTTATACTTTACTTCTACATTTTCTTCAATGCCTTATAAAATAACACAAATAACATAGTAAAATTATATCAATGCTAAAAGAAAAATAATATATTTCTATTTTGTAAAAGCTACTTCAAATTTGCGTTCGTAAGAAAACCAAGATTTAGCTACCCACAATAATTTATATGATTTATATTCTCTATTCATTGAATCTCACCTCTGATGTAACTCAATTTCATTCACAAGCTAACCTTATCAAAACATTCATTTAACATTAAAAAAAATATCAGAACTTCTTACTACCCAACATAACTATAAGTAATTTAAAAAGATAATGGGGTTGGGATAGTATTAGAGAAAATGTACCCACAATTGCGTGAAGAAAGATTGATAAATCAGTTAGGAAATATCACTCTCAGTACGTCCAGGTTAGGGTCGAAGCTTAGCCTCCCCGTCACTAGTATTAAAGTCCATAGCAAGAGTTACGTCGAGCTTAGACCACATGGGTCAAACCTAATTAAAATATTTCTTAGATACACGACCCAAAAACCAATTTGGGTCTAAGATTCTTCGTGTTTGTATTGTGTGGAATCAGATTGGATGCTATTGATTCGCAGCCGGGGGCATCGCTCAGACTTTTTGTTTTGGGGTGGGGGGAAAGGGATTTAAGCCTCACTCCGCTCACACCTTATCAAAGAAGGCTTAATTTGGCGTAAACAATATGTTCATAATATTTTTAAACATATACTTTTAAATATAGGGAAGCATTAGAGTGTATTTGTGGAAACTCAGGCGCTTTGATAAATACTAAGGTCTTTTAATGTTTATCTACTTTGTTCAACTATCAGACGACCTTAAACAACGAAGTTTGTCCACTACTTTCTGGTGGCTCAATGTAGGCACTTATTAGAAAATACATAAAGACTGTCCCTCTATGGTACTATATTGTGGGTTTGTTAATATATATATGACAAAAATCGTCTAGTTTTAAGATAATCTTATTTATTAAAAACCCACTTCTCTGTATCAAAATTGTCTTTCCATTGACGCCACTGTCCCGGAGCTAGCTCCATGTGAGCTACATAAAAAGTTACTAATAGTACGTTATTGTGCGTTAAGAGCCTGAAAACTAACAATACAATTTATTTATATTAGTCCACTATTAACTTGTCCCTATAAAATCAAAAATGGTTGATAATGGAATATATTATTTAAAAAATATATCAGTAATAAAGTTCTTAAACTTAAAGTACGATATAGTCACAAACTCCAACATATTGAAACTATATGATATATAAAAATGATAAACCCGATGAATGTTTACGGCGTGTTAGGCAAGATTAAACTCAGGCACGTAGCCAGGATTTTGTTAAGGATTGGGCCCATTACATTACATTTTTATGAATAGCTATGCTTTTTTTTTTCAAGCGAGATTTTAAAAGTAAAATGCTCTTAACACTTTTGTATGTCGAGAATATTATGTATGTTATATTCTTGTGTGAATATCATTGTTATACCCACTCATCACTGGACTTCCATCATATTTTTGACCAATTATTTTTTCTAGGTCAGTGCTTAAATCATTGCAAGTGTCCACAATATTTTTTTAGCCGCATTCCTTTCTGATAACTCTGTTAGTGGGGAAAGGCTACGGCATCTTCTCTCAGTAAAGGATGCTCCTAATTTGTTATGTTGTTATGAGAACTGCTTCTGATAAGATGCATTAAGGGTTTCATATCAAAGATCACAGAAACATTTTGCATCGTTGATATTTTTGGAGAATTTTTCTTGAATTAGCTTCCCACAAATACCTACAATGTGATTTTGAATTCATGGGCTAGAGTAGGATACATTCCTGGAGCCGGGACGTGTTTGGCTCTCCAAAGTAGTAGCCCGATTCTCTATTTTACCTGACGTTACTTTCGAAAATTTATCAGCATAAACTAATGGTGACCTATGGTTACTTCTTTTTGAGTGGTCCTGAAAGTTTTACACCGCATCCTTCCACCTTCTAAATGTTTGGCCTACCAATGTTGCCATCCGTAATGACAGATCACATTTCCTTTCACATTCTGATGCAAAAAGAACGTAACACCTTCAAAAAGCTCCATCCCTTAGCTTTGAGTACGCAAGCCATTTCCATCTTTGAAGCGAACAATACCTAAATTTAAGATTTTTTTTTTCTTCCTGAAATTTACTTACAGGAAATTTGAATAATTTTTCTGGCAAGAAGAATTCCTTTATATTAATACATGGTGTTTGTGTTCATCTATGGTTTTGAAAGGTACAAATGTCTGAAAGATATTTTCAGAAAATAATCCTATATCAAAATTAGAAATACTTGATTGTATGGATACAGTTTTGTTGGTATATTGATCAGAGGTCTGGGGGATGAACTGCGAGAAAGATGCCGCCCTGCTTCTTTTAGATTGATGGAGATCTGGTTTAGTTAAGGCTCAATAGGCTTACTTGGTCCAGAAACTGGTGACGAGAGATGAGGGCTGGCACTAATCGGAAATGTGTCTTCGTTTTCTGGAATTTAAAATAAGAAAGAGAGAAAACATGTAACAAAAAATGTCTTTCCTGAATATTTAATTTAAAAAAATTGGATTTAAATTTAAAAAGAGCACAGTAAGTTTACCTTAACCCCTTGATTCACGGTTAAGGGCTTAATATCCATGAAACATATTAAACAATAATTATTAAATATCTATTATAATAATCCTTACCCTGATAGTAAAAGCAGAATCAAATTAGGTTTTTCCTTTCTTCCGTGTCACGTACTTGTCCATTTTGGGCAACAAAGTACCTGCTGTGTGCAATGCGAGTCCATTAGTGATGTTCGCAAGGAATGAAGCGAAGGAGTGTAGGACAAGGCTCTAGATCCGGAAACAATTTGGGTGTTTATAAATAGAAATATCATAAATGTTTAGTTTATTTGCGGATGAGTCATGTATCTAACAGACTCCAGTTCTATTGCAATAAGGGGCATATATCTATGAAAAGGGGATGGGGGTAGGTTACTACGGTAGCCCACTAAGGACGACAAATACTTCGAAAATGGATTCACATATCCCTTTATTACTCTACACAGGTACAGTACATCACTTAAGATTTTATATTTTTATTTTCTTCACATTTTTTCTTATCACTTGTCTTTATCTTTTATTTTCGTTAATTTTTTTCTTAACTGACGAAAAAGGCGAGGTTCGAGCCCCCAGACTCCCCTTTGGATACATGCCTGTAAGCTTAAAAATAAATATTGATACTAAGCTTAAATGTTATAAGTACATTTATTATTTTAAATGCACATTCATCTTTAATGCCACCCATAAACTGAGGCCATTAAAATTAACTTAAAATAAATGGTTGGTGTACTGCACAGAACTTTCTTTCTCTTTAATCCTAAGATAAAGACATTTACTAAAAACTCGAAAAATACAAATGTTTGCTCATAGCCCAGAAACTATTGGTTTTATAAAAATATATTCCAAATTCAAATATTTTAATTTTGAATAGTGCTACAACTTTACAATGATAAGTTATTGTGTATCTCAAATAGTTGCAGAGATATTTTCAAAATGGACATTTCTTCTCATGTAAACTACCCTTAAAGCTTTATTTTTAAATGGGAAAGTGAAAAATTGCCATTTTGGTCTGAAATGTTAAGCTATCTCTAGATACGATATTTAAGGTGCTTGGCCCTTTTCATTTGGCTTGGAAATGCAGAGCCATGGGAACAAACAGTTATCTTCAAGAATTTTTATTGTTTTGCAAATTTCTTTTCGGAAACGGTTTGTTCAAGAATAGGAGCATGTTGATTAAGTTATACTTTTTATATATTAACATCCTCCATAATTTTAACAGTTATCAAATATCGATAAATTGACATTTTTCAATAGTAACTGTCAGCTGAATAGAAAAATAAGACAATGTAACTATAATAATAATAATAATAATAATAATAATAATAATAATAATAATTATTATTATTAGAACCGCTTCTTATTACCCGTTCGGGTCATACACACTTACGCTAATGTGTAATGGTAGGGTGATTGTGAGATGAAATTGAGGACCTACAGTTTAACGTGGGATCCGAACCACGGTGGAGACCTGGCATTCCACACATTCTCAAGTTGTGATTAATACACGTCTTGTCAGAGGTGAAGGAAGGGTTTCGCAATCAGATAAATCTACCAGGACCAAGGATTGAACCCCTGACCCCCAGCACAGAAGTCTGACATCTTACTCCTAGACCACCAGGTCACCCTTGATGTGTTCAAATTCATTGTAGTGTGTTTTATAGTGTTCCTTATTATCCGAGCTTTTGGTTATCCGAGGTTACCTCGGTCCCATTAACCTTGAATATTCGAAACTTTATTGTACTTACTTTTGAAGTTAAAGCTATTTATTATTATTATTTTTTTCAATCATTCCCCTATCTGAAGTATATCTCAAACCAGAAAATAGTTTAGTTCTCACTATAGTTACATTATTATAACTAATCGTCTTACTCAGGCAAACAGTTTCCTGAGCTAACATATTTGATTATCACAGGACTTCTTGTAGTTAATCCCAGAGACATTTCACAAGATTTATGTGTACAGATTTACAGCTATATACCTTTTTTTATGGCACTGGGAACCCAATCTTAATAGCGTTTATAACTTCATCAACTAAAGTAACTACACTATAATCTTATGTAAATTGTGGTTTTGATATTGAAGTTTTTTCAGTTTTGAGATAACTATCCTTGAAGTAAACGATTTTATATTAAAAAAAAGTTGTTTTTGTTAAAACTCAAGATATTGTTGTCAAAAATAATTGACGTTTTATGATATTGCGGCTTTCCCTTTGAATAGTTTTTAAGTTTGAAAGTTTTGGATACAACTTAGAAGTATAAGCTTCCGTTAGAATTTTGTTTTTATTAAAATTAGTTTTAAAGAAATCCAGGGGTCACTGTTGAAATTAATGGCTTTGTTTTTCTCCACAGCGTCTCCCAATCTGTCAGGGATTTTCACATTTAATTATACTATCACCGTCTGAGATTTGAACCCCGACCTTCTCACTCTTATCATACCAGACTAGACAATCTTAACGTTTAGTCCTAGAGCCTGTAAGTCATGTAAGGCTAGCAGTGGAAGAAGGTCTAGAATGGACCGTTTTAAAACAATCGGTGAAGGTCTGCTGGGTCCAACGAGCGAAAGTATCAACGTATGAATGGCCTCGTTTCGGGAGGGGCGGGTGTTTGGGAGAGGGTAGGTCGCGCATGCTTCAACAAGGACGCCGTGCCAACAGTACATAGTAGCGCCGCGACGAGTGGCGTCTTTAGTACGACCTGCTCTGTCCCTGCGTACAGAGCGTCACGATGCCTAACAGAGTCTAATGCGGCGTCTAGTACACCTGTTGACCACTTGATCCACCGATATTTTTGGCTGTTGCTCTCAAAGATTAAACAAATAATTCACGTTATTTCAAGTTAAAAACAATTAAATTCAAGCGTCATGTTTGTACATTTGATTTTAATTTAAGCTCGAAATACGAAATTGTCTATAAACCAGAATATTAATCATTACATGGTGTTAGTTGGCGAATATTTGAATAAACTCAAGAAAACACAAAAATAATTAACTATATACTGATGTTAAAATTTAAGAATATTGTTCACTACTATAATAAACCGTTATATTATTGTTCCCGCGGGTAGCTCAATGTACTAACAAATTTTAAGGTTGTTTAGAATAAAAACACTCTAGCTTAATGTCCTTATATCTTTAGCCATTCTAAACGTGTACAAACATTTTCAACTACATAAAAGATACACGCTTGAAATATATTTTACTAAATTTACGCGTTCATTCAGCCACTTTTCAAGAATATCAAGTTAGGAAGAAGTGGCATCTTTGACCATCAAGTTAACAACGGAAGCTGCTTTGTAAGTATGGAATAATTAGCATTCTTTCTAATGATTATGTTTTATCTGAGTAAACTTAGTGGTTGCAGGGGACAAAGCCTCCCTTTGATTCAATATGGTACCCCCAAAAAGGGCCATTATTTATAAAATAAGGGAAATATATTAATGTATTATATTATATTAATCCAAAATACTTGTATAGATCTTAAAAAGTACAGTAGTATCTGGCTAGTTTGACATTGGTTAAGTCAAAAAATTGGATAATACGAACCCATCATGTTTATTTATGATTTTTTAAATTTAAATCAATGGTAAAAAATAACATTTAATTCGAAATATAAAAGGAATTATTTGTATAGTTAGAAGACTATACATTACTAATTTTTTCAAATTCAGATTTATTTCAAAACTAGATTAACGATCTTTATTAAATCACCTCATATGGCAAGAATGTAATTTTATAAAATTAGATTTATTGACGCATGATAAAAGAGAAAGCGGGTAATTCTGGACCAGTGGCGAGCGTGCTGCCTAGAATAGGGGATGTGTAGCTCAGCTTTCATCACTTCTGTGCAACAATATAATCACTTACTGAGTGAAGTCTTAAATTTTCATATGTTATTTTTTTACAAAATATTATATTTTGTATTTACATTTTTCTTGTTTTTTGATTGATGCTTTTATTGTGCATGTGTTTTTATAGAGCATGTACGACATGTGTGTGTTTACATGCAGCATATTTTGAGGCTATTGATTTATTATGTACAAGATGGCTAAATTCTCATAAAAATTTGTTAATTCGAACTAAGGATATTTTGAATTGTTTTTATATATATCCCTTGGATCTCGACTTAAAAAAGTATTACTGTACGATCTAATCAGTGTTGATACAATGAAAAAAAAACACGGGTCCCTTGTCTAAAAATCAACCTCCCCTTTAGTGCTAACTCCATCCATCACTAAGAGTGTTCGGCATACTCTACTGTTGTCTTTCCTAACAAATTATTATTAGCACCGCGTCTTACTACCCGTTCAGGTTATACGCACTTTCCTAACAAAGATTTTCAGATACTCCCCTTAATGATTCTAATAATTCTCAAGATATACTATTATATATGTAAACACATATTTAGTTTTATAATGTGACAGCATATAGAGAACAGCTGTATTTAAATAATGTACACATATAATGTTTGAAGGAAAAAGTATTTTAATCAATCAACAAAATATGCTGCAACATCGACTTAAAATGTGTAAATTTCCACCAAACTTTATGGAAAATAAATATATTTTAAGGACTGATTCTCAGAAGAATGTGAATAAAATATCCAAACAATATTTAGGATGTCGAGTGCCAAGGTCCGTTGCAAACGTCCAGAAATCCCGTGTTAATTAAGAAGTAGTTTATGTCTAAATAATGATATGTATAAAAATGGAGAATAAAGGTACCAAAATGTCCCTGTAGGTTTAAAAACACATACATTTGAGTTTCAAATTAAAAAAAAAAATCGTGAAAAGAGGAAATTTATCTAGCTTTTATCAAATTTTCACATGATATATCATAGTTCTACTACCAAATTAATTAATGAGAAACATGGATCTAGCTTTATAAAATAAATGAAGTAATATTTTAAAAGTCACAGTGGAAAATATTTCTAAATTAACTGAAATTTGTCTTTTTAGTTTTGAGGCTACATAACTACCATCACTATAAGAAATATTGTAGAGTGAAGATATTTCTTCGCAAATAAGTGGTTCCTTTGAATATGATCGTTAATAAATAATAGTGAATGTAATCTTGGTTGTAACAATTAGATTTCAAAATATCTAAAGCTTTAGACTTTATTAAATACTTTTCAGGAATGAATAATAAAACATGGAAAACTTTAATTGCCAGGTAGTTAAGCTTAGTAAAGCGAAAATAAACTAAAGAAATAAAAGAAATAGAAAATACTTAAATCAACTCAGAATAATTTATTAATCTATTATTGAACTTGATTTGTGGAGATAAGAAGCTTAAGATTATTGAAATTCCAAGCATTTATTTTCACGAGTCTTCTTGTTTTGTTTATCTTTAAGCAATAGAAATACATATATAAATATATATAAATCCGAAACGTAAATGGGATCGTAATAAGTTGCTTGATTAGATTAGGATTAAGATAAGAGGATTTTTATGTTTGCAAAAATAAAATGACAGCTTTGAGGAGAAAATATGTTTTCATATTATAATTAAAGTTCTGTCAAAAATTTGAGTGAAAAGTTTGTATACAGGTAAGTTATATTTATAGAATAATTCGGTAAATATATACCCCACATTTAATATTACTACTTTAGTAATAGTAATCGTTTATCTGGTGCTATCACGTTGGAACAAGAATCAAAGTCATCTAGTCCGGTTTGCTGGTGACGTGGAGGTCGGGGCTCAAATCCCTGCTGGGCTTAGGCTTACTGAGGATGATTTTTCTAAAATGTCTTACCACTATTTTTCTGCGCAAATAAGGGCACATCATATATACTACACATTCCTATCAATATCCCATTAAATCAATTAAAGTGCGTACATCCCGGTCGGGTAGTAAGTCATCGCGAAAAAAACCCCAGGAATTTACAAAGCGGCTTTACTATTGAACATTAGGGATGTATGATGGCTGCTTTTTAAATATGAAGTGAAGTCAATGTGAAGCTTGATGTATGCGAAGCAAAGTCGAAGCCAAAATGAAAGATAAAGTTTGTTGTCACATAAAAATACTATTAATTTTTAATTTCTCACCATCTTACAAGTAGAGAAAGTATTGTTATCGTAAAAAAAAAAAATCTAACTCGAGATTTTGATGAATCTCGACGTTTCATGACCCCCCGAGTCCGAAAAAGTAGTTTTTGATTTTCCGGCTATCTGTCTGTAGGTTTCAATAGGATTGACCCAAGGGTTTTTGTAATTGGATATCCAACCATAAAATTAAGGGTAGTTTATTGGAGGGCAAAAATATAAAATATCCATTTTCTTAAAATCAGCTCTAACGATTTTGTTTAAATTTCATTTATAAGCATTGATAAATATTGTAAACAAAATGAATACGCTCATTATTTTGGAAAAATGAATTTAAGGCTTCCGGCCAAATGCGTAAATTCTCAATCTTTAATCATATTTCCGAAACTATTTGAGATATGAAATTACTTATAATTGCAAATATTTAGGTCTATTAATAATATAAATAATTTAATTGAAATATATTTTTATAAAACCAATAATCCTTAAGCTAAACGCAGTATATATATAAACTTTCCGAACAATAAAGTAAAGTATTGATATTAAAAAAAATCTAACCTGAAATGTTGACGTTTCATGACCCCCCGAACCCTATAAAGTCGTTTTTGCAATACCGTGTTTCTATTTGTTTGCTTAACCCTAAAATTTAGAATAGTTTAGAAAAAGGGCGAAAAAAGAAAATATAGATTTTATTAAAACAGGCTCCAACGATTTTGATTAAAATTAGTATCTAGGCGTTGATTAAGATGATAAACATATTGGCTATTTTCATTTTTCTATAAAAATGAATTTAGAGTACTTTACAGAAGCGGACATTTCCATAACTCCGCAATTAATTATTGCAAAACTTTACTACTCTTTAAAAATACTTTTACTCAACATATTTTTATAAACCAATAGTTTCGGAGATATTGGCAATATATTAATACAATTTTGTGAGATTTAGTTGCACAGCGATACTACTTAAGTTTTAACGCAAATGTTCTCTAATTTCACAGAGTAAGTAGACAAGTAAGTCTCTCAAAAATGTATGTTCTTTTTACTTTAAATTCTTAGAGGAAATGTTTGTACAGCAATGATCTATCTCTATCATTTTAGACTCAATAGTCAATATATATTGTTTTTATTGGTCTAAATTTATAAAAGAGGAATTTAATAAAAATGTGATAAACATAAGATGTGCAACCCCTAATAAAATGTCGAAAACTTTGACCAAAATATGAAATTTTAATACGAAGTGATGACCCTTGTGGAGCCAGTATAGCTATTTTCTTATTGGTCCTAAGATACAAATAAGGACATTAATACTTTAAAAATAAAATCATAGTATTTAAAACTGTGAGTCAAAAATTGTTTTGCGAAAGTATAACGAAATTTATGTCCAGGTTCGCCAGTGTTTACTATATCTAGTTTCACATATATTACCAGTTTGAGTAAATATCTCCATTTTTTAAACAATAGTGCGAGAAATTCCGTGTGAAGTTCCGTACTATTTATATATTTTATACATTGAGTGCATCAAAAAACAAAGCCCACAATATTATTATTATTATTATTATTATTATTATTATCACCGCGTCTTACCCGTTAGGGTTATACGCACTTACGCTTATGTGTAATGGTAGGGTGATTGTGAGATGAAATGAAGGAGCTACAGTTTAACGTGGAATCCGAACCACGGTGGAGGCCTGGCATTTCACACATTCACAAGATATCTTGTCAGAGGTGTAGGAAGGGTTTGGAAATCAGATAAATCTGTGCCGGGACCGAGGATCGAACCCCGGCCGCCAGCATAGAAGTCTGACACCTTACACCTAGACCACCAGGTCAC
>CABFVZ010004566.1:25761-41361 GCA_902151445.1 Timema monikensis | reverse complement strand
GGGGGGGGGGGGGGGGGGGGGGGAGAGCAAACACCGGGTACGCCAATAGGATTACAGGATTGAGGTCACGTGTTGTGGAGTGTTGAGCTAATTCCTGTTTTTCTCTGGTGGCGATGTCTGGATAAGGCTTAGCTCTACCATTTTTAAAGCTTGAATCATAAGTGTTTTTGCTTTTAGCTTGTGCCTTGACATTATTAATGTTGGTTTACAAAAATTTATTAAAAGGGGTTTGTAGGAAAAAAAGAAAAGAAAATGGATGAATATTAAATGTCTCTATAACAGTGTGTTTCAATATTTTAAAGATGGAGGACCAGAAAATTGAAGTTTTGGGCACTAGGGATCACCGGGTCCCTGAGAGAAAAGGAGATGAGACACAAAATTATGCAGGAAAAATATTATTTTTAGGCAATTACATTTTAGGACTGGGAATACAAAACAAAAGTTAATGTGGCAATTTAAATGTAAAAAAAACCACATTTAATTGCATTATATTAATAAGTAAAAGTAATTTTTTATTTTTAACATTCTAAAACTCATTTTTTAAAATAAATAATTGTACATATTTGTGTCTAACGAGGTAGAAATAGAGCCTACTATCGATATTTCATATTTAATCTTTTGTATGTCATATTATTTGTTATATATGTGATCATCGAGAGATGAAGCCTTTTCTGCATATAACCTACTTGTTTATCAGGGATAAGTAGATTACCCATTTTGTTGTTTTAAAGAGATTTTACTATATTACTTAACTAATTCTTTTTTGTAAGGGTTTAAATAAGTATTGACCGAGCGTAGTTAGATCGTGTTTTAAATGGACCATTTGTCTTAGCGTCTGTCTCTCCAGAGTGAGTATTTTTTTACACTACTGCAAAATGGGTGGACTAGTTTTAACTAGATTTGTCAGGGACATTCTTTGAAATTTGGCCAAACGACGTATAAACATAATTTTTCGATATATCTATCTGTTTAAAGATGGTGGCCACTCAAAAATCTGCCAATTAAATATGATAGGGACATTTTTTGGATTTTTTCTGAACGAAATATATGCCCTTTATTTATCCTATAAGGAAGCAAGTTTACCTTGCATTACTAAACTATGGTACAGCTTATAAGATAGGGCCATAGTATAGTTTGTCAAGGAAAGACCGCTATCCTTTTAGGGTAAACGAAGGGTACATTGTTTTTCGATCAGGTTATTCGTTTCAAGATTGCGGTTGCTCGAAATTCTGCCCCACAATAACTGCCAAATGCTTTAATCAATTTTAATGATGTTTGGCAGACACATATTTGGAACCTATGCATAACGACGTACGTGTTTGGTTTATCGATATGGTAATTCATTTTAATGTAGCCATTCAAAAGGTTTTTTTTCGTTTAATAGCTCGTCTCAAGTGATTTGAATTCTAAGCAATCAATCGAGTACCTATGGTGTATTTTATTTAATGTTGACATATTTTACTGCGTAAATAATTTCTTCAAAGTTAAATATTTGGACTGCAGTAGCAATATGATCAGCCACGGATATTCACATTTGTGTATCGCATCATGTGTTATTAGTCAGCGTGTGTTTACTTACTAAACTACCAATCATCATTCAACAAACGTTAAAATATCTTTTAGAAAGTGCCAATTTACAAACATGTTACAAACTCAATTTTTATCTACCAAGAAGAGCCAAGTTACATCAAAGAGCAACTTACAATGACGTCCCCATCTCGTTAACTTTAACTGACTCAAAATAAAATCCATCCGATAAAATGTATAGAGGATAGAATCCTAAACATTATTAGTAATAATAGAAAGTTTCCAAACTTAGCAACAAGAAATTTAGGAACGTGCTCCTTTTGTTGAGATATTAAAACATTAATTCCTAAATGTTAATTTGTATTAAGACTTTCTGAAACTTCATTATAATTTGGTATAACTTAAAATGATTGTTAAAAAAGTTATAACATGTTCTGAGATATGTTCATTTACTGTTATTAAAACCGACTATAATATAATGCAAGAAAGCTCTAATCTTCTTAGATATATAACTAAAGTGAGAAAGTTTGTTTAAACTATTTGGTGATCATTTATTGCTAGGCCTACCCATTTCTATTTCATTTGAGCACTTTACTTTAAAAAGTGATGAATACCTAAGGGTTTCTCTTCTGTCACAAAAAAGTAGTGAAGAACAGTCCAATTGTAATAGGAAGAGCCCTTTGTGTATGAACATATTTTTTAAGGCCATCATCGATAACAAATATTTTAAACACATAATTATACATATTATTTGATACGCCATTTATAGTAGTTGAATCTACGAAAAAATCAGCTGAGCCGATTTTGAATATTAAACATTCATTTTAAAGGTTAGCTGTATAGGATCTAATCAAAAATTGTTCTTCCAAAGAAAACCTGAATTTCCTAGCGAATTTTCAAGTTTTTTCAGTGTAGGCAGTGTCTCATCTGTACACTCATTCTTTGTTTACATCACCATGGAAATTATGATTTGTTTGATTTGTTTATAGCTGTGTATTGGTAAATATAATATTTCTCTTTGGCTAAAAAATAACTCAATTTTTACTAAAGTCTGATGGTGGAGCAAATATATAGAGAGATGGGTAAGGAGGGTTCGTTTTAAAGTTATCATCATGATTTTAAGGGTGAAAAATATAAGTTTAGATTAAAATTAAACACCAAAAGTTCAAAATTCATGGAAAGTTGAAATACTTTGATGATTAAAATACCGACTAGGAAATCTAGCGAATCCTTGTTATATATATATATATATATATCTTTTTCTAATAAAATTTTGTTAAAATAAATTTAGAGCAATAATCTCCTGCTATCGATGCAAGGATTCACTAGTTTTACTTTATTACGAATGTTATTTTATAATAGATACAAAAAAAAAGACAGTTATAGATCTCGTAGCTTGATGTGTGAATACGTGAAATGAGATCTAGTAACTTTTCTAGATGTCAGATAAAGGCCTTCTTTTGAAAATGAGACTGTATGAACAAGTTTTCGAGACCCTTGGGCACACTATCCTGCTCTAGGTGCGAATCATTATATTAAGTAGTAGAGGCCTTTACACGTAGGGTAGCTTATCATATATTCTACTTCGAAGCAAAGAGTGTAGATTCTAAAGTGTGCGTCACAACAGATGAGAAGTTTATATTTTATTCAGAATAACGCCAAAAGGTTTTTATAGCTAATTGTTATTTCCATTAGAGTGGTTTAGCTAAGTAAAGAGCAAACGACTATCTACCCTCATCGCGTTAATGGACCATGGGAGCAGTTCATGTGAATATGAAGTAACATATATATCCCCCTCCCCCAGACCATATTTCTATCCTTCCCAAGGGGATATGCCCACACGTTCCAGACCAAGGTCAGATGTCATTTATATTTATTTTGTGTTGGTTCTGGCAAGAGACGCGCTGGGGATAACTTTTTGGTATTGGGCAGCAGGGGGTACAAGTTGTTGATAAAATTGTATGGATATTTCAAAACTTCGTGAGAAAAAAAACATTTATTGTTTCTATTTAGAAACTATTTAGATAATGGATTGTTGTCATGGTTATTAAAGGTATTTTCTCATAATTGAATCGTTATTAACAGCTAACAATTTACTTCTATATAAATTGACAGATTGCCTTTTAGTTTTAGTTAGTATTTTTCTAAACTTAGAATTTGGTTTGGTAAAAAATAGTATCCGTCAGTCAAAATGAGAGGCTACTTTGTACCCTTCCTACGCCTTTGGCCTTGTCAATAAAGAAATGCATTTGGAATACATTTTAGTGGGCGTATGGTCTAAGGCGCTACTTCAGCAGAAAACTAGACTGATGATGAAGAGGAGATCAAGGTTAAAATCTTGGTCAGTGTATTGAGTTTTTTCAAAATGGCTTTCCACTCTACCTCCACACAAATGCGGGTGCACTTAATCCAAATATAACCTTAGTAATCCTTAAAACCATTAGAGTAATTAGTAAATAAGCATATAGCCCGAACGGGTAGTAGGATGGGGTGCTAGAAAAATACATTTGGCCAATTTGCTCAAAACAATTGTCATGAAAAATTATAGAAAAAATAGATAATTTGACTTTGTCTTCTTATAGGCAAGACATAAGTATTTTGACGTTCTTTTTTAGTACCTCATTTTGCTACCAGTCCAGAATATCCACATTTAACCCCATTAATGTGTTAGGAATCAGGAAGGAATAGAAGAGATGAAACGTACCCACATTTGCGAGGGGGGAATGTGGGAAATACATTAAGTAAAAACAACCTTGATACACCCAGCTGAGATTCAAACCATAAATTGCCCATCACCGGCAAGTCTGGTTAGGTGAGCTTGACAATTCAGACTGCCTGCCCATCGATGCTCATTATTGCAATTACAATACAGACTATGACTATAACAAGTGTTATATCTCCAAAGTGTTAAATTTGAGATATTTGGCGCTTACGTCTATTTATAATGCACATGGTTCACCTGCGGTGAAATTGAGTCTATTATTTAATTATTTACGAGGACACAAACTCGAGTTGTTATCTAGTAACATTGGTTTTATACACAAAATCAAACTTCTATACTCTTTTACATAAAAGTGGAAAAATTGGACATAGAACACTTGCATTCTCGGGTGACATATTGTGAGCCGAAGAGCCTAATTATGATTTATGTCACGTGACCACAGGCCTGAGGTAATGCTTAAATATGAGTTATTTGAACGTCAAGGTAGTTTTTGACAGTTCTTCAGATTTAATAGCATCACATTACATACATTATAATTAAAATTATGTTTGGAGTAGGATGGTTGAAACATGGCTATTTCATTAATACATCAAAGCCATTGACATGAAACACCTTTTATTGATTGGTCTGTTAGAATATTATTTGAATACCAACACACAAGGTGCAAATGATTCTAATCATGGCATTATCTGTATAGAGGAGACCACAATTCAATTAATTTAAATTATTTTTAAAATGACACGTGAGCACGGGGATTGAACCAGGGATTTTTGACTTAGTGTATAGCGTGTTAAACCAAGGTTCCCGGGCCTGATACATGATGTTGTGCGGCCCGCGGACATTTTGATAAATTGATTTGATTTATCTTATTATAAGCGTTTTAGAAACATAACATTTAAGATCATTACATTAGGAATTAAGGCATGATTTTGGCAGGATGGTATAAAACATTTTTTACTCTTTATTTACCAAAGGTCGAGTCTTATAATATTATTATTATTATTATTATTATTATTATTATTATTATTATTATTATTATTAGCACCACGTCTTACTACCCATTCGGGTTATACGCACCTACGCTATTGTGTAATGGTAGGGTGATTGAGATATTAAATGGAGGACCTACAGTTTAACGTGGAATCCAAACCACGGTGGAGGCCTGGTATTCCTCAAATTCACAAGTTATGATTAATACACGTCTTGTCAGAGGTGAAGGAAGGGTTTGGTAATCAGATAAATCTGTGCCGGGACCTAGGATTAAACTCCGGACCCCAGCACAGAATCGAGTCTTATAATTAACCTTGTTAAATTTTGTCACCAAATATATGCAATGTTTGGCAACATATACGTAATTGTGTGAACAATTGTTTTCGCTTATGCTGGATGCACACCGAATCGAACTCTATGTGTTAACGCACGATGGAACAAATTTTATTTTTATTTTGTCATGGATAGAATTTGTGTGAAGGTATTTATTGTCATGTGACAAGATGGAACAAAACACGCTAAAACATATCCATTTCATACTTCCTGTATTTGTCCAAATGGAGGAAAATACTGAGGAGATAGCTTAGTGGTTGATGATGCTACATGAAGACCAATGCGATAGAATAATATTGGTTCACCCAATGTAAAAAAAAAAGAGATGGATGGAACTTTGTTGTGATAGTCCTTAAGATTAAAAATGTACAATGCAGCCCTTTCCTGCGCAGACACTATACGTTTGTTTACATCTAGCTCGACAGTAGGTAGGCCTACATCATTTCCCTTCCGCTTTTGCACCAACATGTTACAAAATTTGCTTCGAACAATCAACCAACCTCAGATTAAACATCCACTCTTCAGCATGACAGACAAGTAAACAAAATGGTGGCGAATGCGCAATGCAAAATGTTCCATCCATTTTTTTTACCATGAAACATGGGAGTGAGTAAGACGGCTGATTTGTGTGAACGTGTTTTATCACGTGTTGTTGCTGTGTTGTATTATCTTCCCACTCCATTTAGAAACACGCAATCAAGGGAGTTCCACCCATGATAACACAAAAATGAGTTGTTCTATCGTGATTTTCGATGCAATGTGCACTCGGCCTTACAGCCACGTATTTGTCTCTAATAAATGAAAATGACTCAACAATAGATTCAAAGCTTAGCACTCACACCATTGTTTCATAAAAATTGGTTTCATAATCATTATTTTATTTTATATAATAATAAGGATTTTTAAATTGAATATATTTTTGAGATGTTGAAAATATCGTTGTTTTTTTAAATATTTGACCTTGTAGGTAATTTCAATTTTTCAACGTCCCCCTTGTAACCAAACGATCTTTACACTCCTCTTATAAGGTGTCAATCTTCCAATAGACTCGACTGCTAGAGAGGAGTAATCGAGATCTGAACCTCAGCTCACCAACATCAGCGAGCAATTGAACTAAATGTGAAACTTTTCTACTCAGGTTTTCAATGACGAGAATGTTGGAGCTTGAATCTCAACTGGATGCAGTAAGGTGATTTTTAATAATAGCTGGTTCCCTGATCTTCCTTCATGTAAATGCGAGTACGTTTCATCTAAACACTACCTTCCTCACCTCCACCCCATTTATATAGTGTTTTTTTTATGTCACCGGGTCTTACTACCCGTTTGGGCTATACGCTTATGTACTAAGTACGCTAATCGTTTTAGAGATGAGGAAAACTATATTCAGAGGAAGTATACCCGCATTTTGGTGGAGGGACAAAGGGAAAATTATTTTGGGATAATTACCCTCAATAAATCCAACCGAGATTCAAACCTTGATCTCACCGTCATCGGCAGTCTAGTCTAATGTAATAGTGACGCCTTAGACCATGCGGCCACCAAATCGGGTATTTATGTGGTTAATGTGGTTAGACCAAGTGGCTAGTCAGACTTGATGGGTAAAAACAATCTCGGCTGGGTAAAATGGGGGGACAGTTTTCCACATGTGAATTATAACTGTCTCTTTCCCATTCCCTCCTTCTGCTAAGGGGGATGGTTTTTTTCTCCAAGCTACTCCCTCTATTCCTCCCCTTTGATTGGTTCACAAGGCTAGTATTTATCACTTGATGGATTTATTTAGATCTATTTTGTTTTAACTTAATCGAGGGAAATTTGTCTTTCAACATAGCAATAAATTCACATCATGTGCTGAGTTGCGCTTTACATTTGGATAAAGAATTTATATTAACAACAAATGGTTGTAGTTTTACATTGACAGGTCAAGCAAGATAAGTTTTAAATAAATGGAAAAAAGTTTATTTTTGAAAAAATTAAAAATCTTCAACGCACTACAAATTCTGCCACTAATAAAATCATGCCATTTATTTATTTTTTTGTCCAGGAAATATAAAAGAAAGTATATAAATTGTTGACATTATGATGATTTTATTCTTAACAAGGGATCACAAATATTTTTTAATGGAATTAATTATAAATACAAACTGTATCGTTAGTATGTATGAATAGCGTTATTTTTCACAATCATTTATAAAAATTATCTTATTTATTTACTTTAATCGATTAGGAACTCGAAAGTTCTTTGCTGCACTTAAAAAATTACGTCACCCATCTCATTATACACCATCCATCTTGCGCTAGTTCTTCATTACAACCTAATCTTATCTTAAGCTAGTTCTATTCAGTCCAACTCATTGCACCTATTCCTTTCTTGAGATAGTTCTCTCCAGTCAGTCTTATTAAACCTTATATCTATCTTGAGCTAGTTCTAACCTGTCTAACTCATTACACCCTATATATATATTTCAGGTGCATTCTAATGTTATCCTCCTATCTGCGTCTAGGTCTTCCCAATGATTTCGTAGTATTGAATTCTCAAGTACCATTACATTTAAAACATTCAAATCACATATTAGCTGTTTAAGTTATTTCAAATTGATCCATAAACTCAATTTTACAAGTAAATAATTTTTGTTGTTATAAATAACGTATTATTTACAAATGAAATATCTTCTAAATTTAATGTCACTTCTTTAAATACGGTTCCCCTCATAAGGGGATAACCCTTCCTTCACCTCTGACAAGACATCTTGTGAATGTGGGGAATGCCAGGCCGCCACCGTGGTTCGGATTACACGTTAAACTGTAGGTCCTCCATTTCATCTCACAATCACCCTACCATTACACATTAGCGTAAGTGTGTATAACCCAAACGGGTAGTAAGACGCGGTGCTAATATTAATAATAATAATAATAATAATAATCATCATCATCATAAGGGGATACCTATTATAGCTAGAAGTCCCCACTTCTATGGGAATCACTTCCATACCTAATTTGACATAAATTGTATCAAATGTTTAAGTACCAATCTTTAATCATTACTGCCTCCGCCCACTTCAGTGGCCGAATGATCTAAGGCATCACTCTAGTGTTAGACTGGCTTGCTGATGATGGAGAAATTAGGGTTCGAATTCTGCTCGGGTCTACTGAGGGTTATTTTCCCAAATGATTTCCCACTCTCCTTCCAAGAAATACGGGTAAGTTACCGTTAAAATACCTTCTTCCTCATCCCTATCCCGTTAGAGTAATAATTATCATATACGAACAGGTTAGTGAGACGTGGTGATTAAAATAATAATAACTGCCTTCGTATGCATTTAAAATCTTCCGTCGGAAGGATTGGTTCTTCTCTATGTAGGCTAAATAGAAGATTTAATTTTTGTAAAGTACGTATTTATTTGAACTTTCATGATAGATTTTCTATTGCCAATAAATATCGCCCACGCTCTACAACTTTCTATGTTCCAAATAGACGTAAGCAGTAAAACTATACAAAATTTCAACATTAATTGTAATAGAAACACATCGTGATTGGTAAATTTCATTACATTCTGTAAAATACAATTAGGTTTTCCTTTATCATTTCTATATTAGTTTGAAGCGTTTTGGTCAACCTTTAGTTTAACAATATCTGTGGTGTGTGTTATGATTACGCCATTCTTTAAAACATTGATCAACCTTTAGTTTAACAATTTCCGTGGTGTGTGTTATGATTTACGTCATTCTTTAAAACATTGATCAACCTTTAGTTTAACAATTTCCGTGGTGTGTGTTATGATTACGTCATTCTTTAAAACATTGATAAACCTTTAGTTTGACAATTTTTCTGGTGTGTGCTATGATTACATCATTCTTTAAAACATTGGTTAGCTTTTAGTTTGACAATTTTTCTGGTTTGTGCTATGATTACGTCATTCTTTAAAACATTGATCAACATTTAGTTTAACATTGTCTGTGGTGTATGGCATGATTACAACATTATTTCACATCTCAGTCATATTATGGTACAATTTCTACGGTGTATGGCATAATTACGTCATTATTTCGGACAATGACCACACTGTACAACAATTTCTGGTGTACGGCATTATGACGTCACTCTATTCGTGTCCTCACACACACAAACACACACACTGAAGTGGAGCAGGTCTTGTGATGTACGGGGGTACGTGGTGGAGTTGCCAGATTGCCGGGAGGTCGCCTTGATATGTGTGGCCCGTTTTACTGAAGATTTATCGAGCAAAGTTCCCATGTTGGGTCTTCTTCCGTCTACCCCCCTCACTCACCCCCGTATCCTTCTTGGCTTCTCCTCCAATGAAGTGCAGCAAGGTAGACCGCAGGTTGGGGAAGATGGACAGCGGATACTTAGGGTGAAGTTCTCATTCATAACTATAAATATAATTTACTCAATATCGAAGTGAAATTTCTTTGTTTTGTTGCAGTCCTTAGAAGAAGCGCATTTTTACAATTTTAGAAGCCCATCACACCCATTAATAGTTTCTAGAGGATTCTGGTAGGTTGTAACTTTTAGAAAATATTAACTTTATTTTGTGTCCTTATTACGTGACCGTGTCAACAAATGAGAAAGTCTGAGACTACGTCCAATTAAACTCTTAGAGATAACATTTTCTAGATCAAGACGCAAACAGACCTGATCTGTGAGGCAGAGGTTATAAAGAATATTAAATCGAATTGTGCCCTACCAAAACTACGCACTTTTCTGAGAACTTGATATTTCTCAGAAAACCGTTTCCGAGATGTAAAGCTTCATGGAGTTTTTAAATTTTCAGAAAAATATTTCTGAAATAGCTCTATGCGTGAATCATTTTGTGTTTGTTTCCATAGCAATGGATACTTTCACTGCCATTGGTGCTTTAATTTCAATGCGTGTGCATGTATTTACTTTCCTTAGCAGTCTGTATCGACTAGGACTAGTCCTTAGAAAGTTAAAGTTGAGTCAACTCTACGGAGGGATATGGACTAAGGACTTAGTGTGAAGTCGATGTCTTACGGACCCCTACGCACCTTACAAATAGGGATTCTCTAGATGAAGTTTAGGTAAAAGCAATACATACTTGCATGCAGGGACGGCTAGTCCTTAAGGCGTGGAGGTGCGCGCCCCCCAACCCCACAAATCCCCAGTTCCTTTTAAAGTTAATATTCTCACTCACGACAATTTTATCTTGCCATAATAGTTTCAAGAAAAATATGTTTTTTAGTTTAAGTAATAGCAGGCAATGTTTTTAAATGGCATGCGGTCGGGTGCTAGGCGGTCAGCGCCTGATATTGTGAAACCAAACCTTCCCACCCCTTCACCTCTTGTCTTCAAATGGCGTGCATTCAGGCGCACGACGGTCAGCGCCTGACATAGTGAAACCAAATCTTCCCTCCCCTTAACCCATTGCCCTCCTCCCGCTATAGCTAGCTAGCATTGCTTATTCTTCTTTTGAAGGCGTATTCCCTTACGCGCCCTAAGGTTGAAAGCTTGTGAAATGTGTATAGCGTGAACCAGCAATAATTGTTGTCAGTCATCCTGCGTGCTCCTGCATCTTGAGGATATGTGTGGTGTATGTGTTTATAATAATATTATTTAGGGTTATTTTAGGATAATGTTTATTTGAGTTATATGTTTTAATATTTTTTGTAACTAGGCTTAATATGAATAGTTCAATTCAGGCGCTTAAGACAACGAATATTGCAAGATTAACTCTTGATCAAAAAAGAGAATTGAATTCATTAGGTAGGCCATGTCCTGAATTTTGTATGGAACAAAGTGAAAACATACATACCTATATATTTATGCACATTACACAGCTGCAGAGTTTCTACAACACATCCACGTCCTTTTGGGGAATTTTTTTTTAATCTTTCCATGTTGTTTGTGATATTAATTTTTGAGTTCAACTAAATGAATATTTAGCAAAACATATTCCGAAATTTGTGTCTTCTTTTAAATATATTATTTAGAAATAATTTATGAATTAAACAGGCTGCGCCCTCCAGCTTCTAAAGTGACGAGCCGCCACTGCTTGCATGTGACTTCACGTTTGGTTAATAAAATCACCGGAAGCTACGAATGTATCACTATATACCTCTATTTAAACTACAGAAAGGTTGTTGTAGATACGGATTTCTCGCCATGTCTTACTACCCATCCGTGATGTACGCATTTTTAACTAGGCTAGTGAGGAAGGAGTAAGAAAGGTGGGGTTTTAGAGGAAGTGTATCCATAATTTTGGTAAAAGAGAGTGGGAAACTATTTAGGAAACAAAATACTCTCAATACTCTCAGCCAGGATTCAAACCACGGCCTTCCCCTCACCTGCAAGCCAGACTGGATGAGCCTAAACATTTGTTCCCACCGATGTGGGTTTTAGGAATTGTTAAAATAGTGTATAAGTAAGGAAGATGCTAGGTAACTTATTATAGACTTAGATTTTGGTTTAATTATTTAAGACAATTTTCTGACAATCTACATATCGTTTTGACATTATCGTGTGTACATCCGAATACCATATTTAGTAATTCCAAAGTATGTCTTTTATCACTTAATTATTTATCAATACACAGTCTAATTACCCTAATGGGAATAGGGGTGATAGAGGTGTAATTAATAGGAAATGAACGTATAGGAAAATATCCAAACTTTAGGATATCAGCTTTAAAGAATTCGTTTTGATAATAGAATATGACCCACTTCGGTGATCGTTTGGTCTAAGGCATTCCTTTCATGTTAGACCAGCCTGTTGAAGAGGGGGATATCGGGGTTTGAATTCCGGTTGGATATACCGAGCGAGATTTTTGTTACTAGTTTCTCTCTCTCCTTCCGCGAAAATACGGGTAGATTACCTCCAAGATACTTCCTTTCTTATCCCTTACCACATTAGAGTAAGTGTCACGAATGCGTACAACCTAAACAGGTAGTTATATGCGGTGACTAAAAAACCTTCTACTAAGAGTGGCTCGTATCACACAGTTTAACGTGAACACAAATGTGGTGCTGTTTGTGAGATAATATAAGGGTATAAATATGACCTGGTGGTTTAAGGGTAAGGTGTCGGGCTTCTGAGCTAGAGTCCAGGGTTCAATCCTCTGTCCCGGTACAGATTTATCTGATTTCCAAACCCTTCCTTCACCTCTGACAAGAAATGTATTAATCATAACTTGTGAATGTATGGAATGCCATGCCTCCACCATGGTTCGGATACCACGTTAAACTGTAGGTCCTCCATTTCATCTCACAATCACTCTACCATTACACATTAGCGTAAGTGCGTATAACCCGAACGGGTAGTAAGACACGGTGATAATAATATTAATATTAATAATAATAATAATAATAATAATAATATAAGGCTATACCTCGCCAACCAGTGGAGGCCGCGTTGCTGTGCTCCAGTTTGGCGAGCTTCCATAAGAAACAAATTGTCTGCAGCAAGTGTGGCGCCGGCTTCAAGGTCGGATCCATCCGATAGAGACGTGTGAGGAAGCTGGCTACCACCATCAGTATCACCCATTTTAGGTGAGGATGTAGGGAACGTGAGATAAGGCCGGTGTTTTTGCAGTCTTATAGCAGAACATTTTATTGTAAGAAGTATTAATTTTTTTATTTAGCACCACGTCTTACTACCCGTTCGTTTATACGCTTTTAGTACTAATTACGCTAATGGATTAGGAATTGGGAAGGTTAAATTAGAGGTAGTGAACCCACATTTGCGTGGAGGGAGAGTGGAAAACTCATTTAGGAAAAACCACCCCCAGTTCACCCGACCGAGATTCGAACCTCGATCTTCCCGTCCTCAGCAGTCGAGCTCAACACGACTAGCACGTTAGCCAACTACGCCACCGAGGTGGGTTGTAAGAAGTAAATAAAATAATTCTCCAGTAGAAACACATAGTTTAATTTTATTCACGTGGCAACCTTAACAGTTCTAGAAATTCTGTCAAAGATGTCCTGGAATTTAATTACAACCTTTTATCTTTTTTTAAAAAGTTTCTCGTCAACTTTCACTATGTTTATAATATATATTCAAGAACTTTTGATATTAACAGGTGAAGAAAATTAAACTCTATGTTTATACTGAAGCAATATTTGAATTATTTTGATCAAAAACAAGATTAGCTATAAAAACTGCAAAAATACTTACCTTTACTTTCTTCCCCTACACTTCATCCCTTAAGGCTGGATTGGGGGGAACTGTCTTCTTTTGGAGTATATGGTGCGGTATTTTCACATATTATATCAATTATGTTTCATCGTTTAAAATCAGACATTATTGAACTAACTTTATTTTAATTAATTAGAATTTAAAAAATTCGTTATTTTAAAGGTATAATGTTCAAAAAATTAACCATGCTTATCGATCTATGCTTGACGCAGTATTACATTTTGTCAACATTTTGGTAAAATTTACTGCACCCGAAGTGTGTGACTCTAGGAAGTGATTCACCCCTTTTCTAAGGTGTCACTTCCGCAATAGATTACACTGCTAATGGGGTGACCTGGTGGTCCTGGTGTAAGGTATCAAACTTCTGTGCTGGGGGTCCGGGGTTCAATCCTCGGTCCCGACACAGATTTATCTGATTGCCAAACCCTTCCTTCACCTCTGAAAGTACGTGTATTAATCACAACTTGTGAATGTGTGGAATGCCAGGCCTCCACCGTGGTTCGGATTCCACGTTAAGCTGTAGGTCCTCCATTTCATCTCACAATCACCTTACCATTACACATTAGCGTAAGTGCGTATAACCCGAATGTGTAGTAAGACGTGGTGCTAATAATAATACACTGCTAATGACGGGTAGATTATATTTATAATTACGGTTGGTATAGTGAGGACTTTTTATGTGTGGTTTTCACACTATCCACGCAAATGGAGGTACACTTACTCTAAATTCAACCTTCCTCATTCCTGACACATCATCATAAATACTGCAAATGCGTATAGCTTTAACGGGTATTATGCCACAGTTACAAAAAAAAGTTATTACCGTTTGTGAGAAACGCAGTCACAAAATTATTTTTTTAGCCTTAACCTTCAAGGAAGCACCTGAGTGGGACCAAGTGGGGGAATTGTCCACCCCTTCCCACCTTATTCTCCCCCAAGATCGGTATTAATTGCAATACGATCTTAAAACCTGTTACACACGACATAATTATTGTACAACATTTCGTAAAAAAAAATCTGACAAGATCTTTGTCACACTGATTGCAAATAGGCCTAAGTGTTACACGGACCATTCATATAGCACGTATGATTACATACTATAATTAAATACGATGGCCTTTTTTCTATTTTTTTGGTAAATACTTTTAAATTTTGGCACGAATACGCACATGTACTCTTTATTATATCTATTAGTCTATTACTGTTTCCAGCCCATGGCTTGTGTCAGTTTTTTTTTATTCAAGCCATATATTTTCCACTACCGGTTGGATAGGCCTGTCGTAGCTTCATATGCTTTATAATCTAAGTTAAGACAAGGACAGACACAACATCCAGTCCCAGGCCATTAATTCATCATTGTGAAAGGGTAAACACACATTTTACCCAAGAAAAATATCGGCCATGCCAGGAATCGAACCCGGATCCCTTAACTAAGTAAACAAACAATATAAACTGAGCTAAGGTGTAGGGTCACATGTGTACTAATTAAATTAATGTTATAGGGACTAGTAAGGTTTGATTTATAGGAAGTGTATTCACATCTGCGTGGAGGTGGTGTAGAAAACCAATTAGGAAGCCCTCCCTCAATACACCACACCTAAATGTGAGCTCCGATCTCCCTCTCATTGGTAGTATAACCTATTAGGAGAGTGACGCCTTTGACCATGCGGCCACAGTAGCGGGTTTTATTCTGATTAATAAACGAATTAATATATAGCTACATATTTAGGTGAAGACGAGGAATAAATGCCGGGCTCATTTTGACTGATTTATTGATGAATTAAAATCAGATTAAACAAAAATAAAGGGAGAACTGAGGGTAGTTTTTCAAACACGGTTTCCCGCTCTCCTCCCCCCCCCC
>CABFVZ010004566.1:0-25689 GCA_902151445.1 Timema monikensis | reverse complement strand
CGTACCTTCTTCCACCCTAGCCCTATTAATATAATTAAGATGCTTGTAGCCCGGAAGGGTCCCACTAAAAATAAAATAATAGTGTCCATTTAAAAATAATGATTAGAAAAAAAAAACACAAAAAAAATATGGATTCCCAATAAGCAAAATTTGTACTACTGGCCAAATGGACAGAGATGTACGGGTCATCGTGTCTTTTTGCTGGTGATGGATAAGTCGGGGTTCGAATACCTGCCTGGTATCCTTAGTACTAAATCATTTAGAGAGAAATAGCCTATCTTTCTTCACGCAAATGCTGTTACGTCCCCCTTAAATGTATGTCTTCCTCATCACCAGCACATTGGTTTAAATATGCAGATATCCCGGATGGGTATTAAGATGGCTATCAAGTAAAAAAAGAAAATAGCGAACATTTTAGTAGTTATTCTCACAAACGATTTAACCCCGCAGAAAGCCTATCATTAGGCGTGGAATCCAATGTTATTATTATTATTATTATTACTATTATAGTACCGCGTCTTACTACCCGTTCGGGTTATACGCACTTACGCTAATGTGTAATGGTAGGGTGATTGTGAGATGAAATGAAGGCCTTACAGTTTAACGTGGAATCCGAACCACGGTGGAGGCCTGGCATTCCTCACATTCACAAGATGTCTTTGTCAGAGGTGAAGGAAGGGTTTGGAAATCAGATAAATCTGTGCCGGGACCGAGAATTGAACCCCGGCCGCCAGCACAGAAGTCTGACCCCTTACTCCTAGACCACCAGGTCAACACTCCAATGTTAAGATTGTCTAGCAGGGACTTATCACCCTAAGTATAGAGGAGGAAGAGTGTGAACAATTCACCTTAATGTAGTATTTTTCTTTTCATTTATTCAATGTACTTAGTGTGCACTTTCTGAACTGACTGATTATGTTAGCACACGACTTATAGACTAACTTAAATCTAGAACAGATACAACATTCAGTCCTCGGCCGTTAATTCATCACTGTGAAAGGGGAAACTCACATTTAACCAACAGATACATTTTTGGCTATGGCGGGAATCGAACCAGGGAACCTTAAATTAGTAGACAGAACCACTACCGACTGAGCTAGGGTGTCGGACTTTAATTTTGTCAGCTTACAATCTATGTTAGGAAAGTGGAAGAAAAAAAATTATTTGCGGTTAACATTTATAAAAATATTTATATTAGAGTGATGATTTTTTTAGGTATTTATACTATAGTTCAAAGCGATAGCTGAAGATAAAATTACTTGACGTATGAATAATATGTGAAAGTAGACTTTTGGAACTGGGTGGGGGGAGGGTGGAATCGTGATGCTTAAGGCCTCCCTATTTTATTTTGAGGGACTGTGTCTTAAGATTCACCCCTCTCATAATTTACCAGGTCAATTTTAAGCACTAGGTAATATTTTAACAAAGGAATAGAATAATTACGTCTTTTATAAAATATCTACCATAATGTCACTCTTGTAACAAGACTAAAATAGATAATATTTACTAATTAAAATGTATATCTTGGAATTATTTCGGTATCACAATGCTGATATTTCCTGTTAAGAGCCCTATAGGAAAGGTGTTATATGAGAACTAACATATTTCTTAAAACTTCTTTCATATAATAATACGTCAACTCATTTGATCAATATCTGTCGTTTTTGTTATAGATTATCAATACCTATAAAATAATACCGGCAATATATCTACAATTTTTTTTAAACCACCCTTATTATCATGTACTAATTATAACTTATGACAAAGAAAGGGATACAAAAAGTGTTACACATAAACTTATAGTTTGGCGAACAGTTAACCTCACTCCCTCGTGTTTTTAAGTTATGGAAATTTTAACGTAACGTAATTTCGTAGACCGACTCACTTAAAAAAAAAAGGTCCAAGTTCACCGTGGTAAAGGTTGAATTGTTTGCGTAAGGTTCAGCCAGGGAGAATAAATGAACAAATTTGAAATTGTTAGCTATACTCAAACACATATTATATATATTATTTTTATGACTAGTGTGGAGTAAATTAAGTATGTATTATTATAACTACATAAACTCAGATAATATAACCAAATTTAAAAAGTTAATATTCATAAAACAAATGCAAGTTAGATCATGTTTAGAATTGTGCCATATTCTTTTCTTTACTACAGTCTTTAGATTTACCTTTGAATAAATTTATCTTTCAAATTGAGTTTGAAATACCTCCTATAATTTCTTCTTGGATTTAAATTTAAATTTGATACTTTTCCTTAGTAATTAAATTAGATAGAATGCTAAGAATGCGATATAATAAATAGTTCATTATATTCAATTAGGATAACTGTTTTCCACGTTGCTTAGGTCGTCAGTCTCAGAATAGAAGTCAAATTATATATATATATATACACACATACTTGGGATGCTCAATCAATTACTTATAATTTAATTTCAAATACTTTGAGATGAGATGTTAAACCAAATACGCGCCAAATGGCTGCCATTTTAAAACAAATCACCAGTTTGCTAAACCATACACATATCTTATTTGTAATAGGTTCAATGAATGTTCCTGCCAAATGTGGTTAAAATTGATATATATCCATGTTTCAGTAATTGTGGAGCAAATATCATGACAGCGGATGCACGAAATGCCGAAGGTCTAATTAAAATACGACTACGCTTCACTCTGTTAGCAAAATGCCTTGTTTTTTTTCAAATATATAATAATCACAGCCAAGGATTAGATTTTCCTAGGGATTCATTTCAGTTGAGAACCCCCTCCACTTCTAAAGATATTCCGAAAACCTGTATGAAAGTAGTTTTATTAACTTTTGTGTACAGATATGGGCCCTTCTTGCAAGAATATTGCCATTGTCCTTTAGTTACTAAGTAGGTCTAACAATCCTTGACCCCCTGGGTTGTTGAATAATATTCATTTGTCCACCACAAGAAATTTGTGACACCAAAAGTCCCAAGCCTTCCCCTGATTAAAACATGCACACGAAGGATTTCGCATAGTTTAGAAATGTTGGAATTACCGAGACAGAATGTAAGGCTACTCGCTGAATCCCCCCCTGGATACACTATTCTCTTTGAAGTCGAGCGTGTTTATATGCGCGTTCATTGAAATCTCCGTGACATGTTCACTGCTACGTTTGTTAGAAACTTTCAATGTCATGACATCCTCCCTGCTAGGTTTATTAGCAAATTTATATATAAGCTGAGTCTTTTTTTCCCCTGGATAATGTATAATGAGCCTTTTGTTTGTCAGTACATGTGTGCACTCGGAAATGTAGGTTTCGTAAAAACTACGAACATGTCTACAAACAAAAAATATTAGATTAATCCTTTTGTAGGCAGCAGTGGCGGCTCGTGTATAGGCACTGCGAAACTGCAGCACCCCCTATTTCCACTTGATATTATCGATAATATTTAATTATTGTTCCTTACTACAACTCATTATGTTTTCAAAAGATAATATTTAATATAAATGAGTCCGTTTTTCTTTAATTCTTTATTTATTTTTGTAGTACAATATATATTCCTTAAGCTTAATGTCAGTACTTCAGTAGCCATCTCCCAGTTTATGAAAAAGATACAAAAATCTTTGTATGGAACTGTGCGCTTCACAGTGCCAGTGACGTGGTGTTTGACTGTTGTGCACATGCGCACATAGGAAGGGGGTGGGGAGGAAGGCGGGACTGCCAGGTAGAGAGAGCACTGTTGCTCTCGCAGTGCCGGCTCTGACGTGATGGTGGAAGGAAGTTTTTTCTTACTCAGCGTGTGTTGTGCTTAAAAACCGTGTACCATATTCTTGAATGTGATAAAGTGTAGAAGAGTGTAGAATTAGATTATTATCCTGCTTCCAGCTATTCTATATAATTTATTTTTTTTCGGTTCTTTTATTTAACAGAAAGACTAAATGCGCTTGCAATACTATCAATGGAGCAAACTTTCCTCAATTGTCATCCAGAGATCAAGGAGAAAATTATTTAACTTTTTGCGCAAATTAAAACAAGAAGAATGGATTTCATTTTTGAATGAATAGATCAAGCTTGAACTGTAACAATTTAAGTTAAAGTAAGTAAAACATGTTTTTTTTTGTTAATATTTTATCAAGTTCCTGAACAAATTTTATTTTTATACATGTTTTTTTTTCCTTTTACACAATTAAAAAAAAAGGCTAAAAATTTATGGAGCAGCATTCCCACTAATTTTAGCTACGAGTGGTTTGGTAGTTAGCAAGAACCATATTAAGGAATAGTGTAATGCCTACTTTTATATCGTATGACACCAGGGATATTCCCGATCTTCTACTGGCAGTGGTGGATATGTAACCGTTTAGTGTTACTCTTTCGTCAACGTTATCATGCCCCAGTGTTATGGACCATCTATATGATGTTACACTTTCGTGGCCTATTGTTATGAACCCTCTATATGATGTTACACTTTCGTGGCCTATTGTTATGAACCCTCTATATGATGTTACACTTTCGTGGCCTATTGTTATGGACCATCTATATGATGTTACACTTTCGTGGCCTATTGTTATGAACCCTCTATATGATGTTACACTTTTGTGGCCCATTGTTATGGACCATCTATATGACGTTACACTTTTGTGGCCTATTGTTATGGACCATCTATATGACGTTACACTTTCGTGGCCCATTGTTATGGAAGCCACTTTGTGATGCTACATTTATTTAGGTGTTATTTTATTGAAGTTCCTATTTGTGGACTCATGTTGTTGAGACCCATGTAGTGTTTTATTATTTTGTCTTTTAATTAATAATATTTACGTCTGTTTTTATATTAATTGCACACCAGGTTTAAATTGGAAGGTAAACAAAATACTACCTATGATTTTTTAATTAATTTATTTTAAAATAGTTATACTCGATCTAGTAATTATTTTTGTTAGCTGTGAGATAATGCCCTTATTATGAAAATGGTATTGTTATAGATTTGCTTGCTTTCTGTTAATTCTCGTGTGCACTTTATTTAAAACAAACTGGCAGTTATGTTAACTGTGTATGAATAAGTTTCCTGTCCAAATTCCGAGTTATTACATGCGAGCTATCTGAAGGGTTGTCTTAAGACATAGTAGGATTTTGGCAGGAAGAAACCTTATAAAAATACAAATAAATTTTTTTGCTGTCAACGTTGAAAATATTTTACTATATTATACTTTTTAGTGTTATTTTGTAGGAATTGATTATATCTATTAAACGAGACAACTGCATATAACATGACTTGACGTGTAAATACGAGAAAATATATCCAGTAACTTTTCTAGCTGTCAAATAAGGCCCTTCCTATACACATTGGGATGTAACTGTGCACTAATTAGCAATAAGCATGTGATTCACTTTCGTTATATTTTAAAGACCTATTTTAATTAGAACATGCTGCCCACAAAACGAATTTATAGTGAATCTATAGTATGTAATAAATAACACAAAGGCGATTTCCTCGGTCGCGAGAAAGTATCAATCGGTGTCAAACCACACGGCTTGAAATAAAATTGTCTGTGTCGTGTTCTGAAAGAACTTCTATATTTGGTCAAAGCTTATATTTCCTTTTGTCCTTCTCTTAAAACCACCCTTTGACATGTCAATAAGAAAGAAGAGAAATAAAATAACGAAACTTCCTATCTCACGGTAGAAAGGAAAGTTCGCTACTATTTCTCAATAATCCTTAAAATAATTAAATGTTAAGACTTAGAAATATTGTTCAAATAATATACAAAAAGAGTTGATTAATAAATTGGTTAAGATAATTGATGTAATCAATTGAAATTGTAAATCGAAATGTATAATTAGGTTTAATTATGGTACAAACATATTGTCAAATTATGAACATTAAATATAAAATGAATAATTCATCATCAATTTAGTTATGTATATATGTCTAAAATACATGAAAACACGTTAAAAGGCTGTTGTAAAACTTACAGGTAACAAAGTATGTTGGACAAAACAATGTTTAAGTTCAAGTAAATTTAAGTTAAGAGGTTAACATCTGCAAAATAGGTTATAACAAAATAATTGAGAATTATCATACTACGACTTGAGAATATACCATTTATAATGAAACAATGTTTAATGTTTGAATAAAGTTTGAATTAAAGTTGACAAGTATAACATTTAATTTAGAGGTTAACAAATGTGAAACGAGTTTAAATGAAGTAAAGAATGTAGTATAATATTTTAAGCCTTATCTGTTTCCTTGTTTCATAATTTCCAGCATTGGAAAGTTGCTGGAATACTTTATTCCGGCATGTTTCGACACTTAAGGTGTCATAATCATGGAAACAGTAAAATGAAACTTAAGAAGCATTAAGACAAAATAGGACATAAAGAGTTATAATTAGTGAATGAGAAATATTGTTATGTAATCATAACATCATTAAAAGAATAAGAATTACCAACCAAACAAACTTACAAATGTCGATGTGAAAAACACGATGTGTTGATACGACAGTGAGATATTAACTGACTTAAGGTGTGGTCCGAGAGAAAAATGTATGTGAAAAAACAAAAGACTAGTGATAAGGTTGAGAAACTGCTATTGAAATCAGATGGAGTGTTGAATGATCTATGGAATCAAGAATAGATAGAAAATATGCTACTGGATGAAAAGAGGAATAAAAAGGAATTAATCTTCTCGACTCCGGCTTAGACGGGCAAATTATTCAAGTTATTGTAAATAATGGGGTCATATTTTTGTAGGAAAGTTTCTGATATGAGACGTGGTATAGGAGATCCCATTGCAAATTCATAATTCTGTGAATACAATTTATTATTAAATTGAAAATAGTTTTGGTCGGTGATAATTTGATCTAAACTGGAAATTTGAATAATGTATTCTTTGGCATATTCCTGAGAAATTAGAAATTATTTGATTATGCTTATGGTTTCTATTACAGGTACATTACTATAGGAATTATAAATATCTAATGACATAAATTAGGAGTTTCTGTTGATAGAAATTGATTCCAGCTTTCCAAATAGATGCATAGAGCTTTCAATATTATATGTATTGAGAAGTTTTAGGTTTTTAGATTGTCCCTTAGCAATCGTTTTAGCAAACCCAACATCCCAATAAGACATTAGTCAATTATAAAAATGCACCAGCATACAAACTTGCTAAAAAGATTTATAAGGTACTATACTGTAACAAGATTAGTGTTTAACAGCGGGACCAGCGTGCTCTCATTGTTTACTCTGGCTGCGCTCCTTGTTCTCTCTGTCTTCTTCCTTGTCTAGCAGATAGGCAGCGGCCTTCTCACTTGACTGGGGGATTAGAGGGGTCAAGGGTGTGTGGGGGAAGGACGGAGACAAGTCTGAAGGGTGTCTGGATCCTTTTTATTCTGGCCTTTTAATTCTAGAAATGGAGGATTCCAGACCCTTAGCTGTCACCACCCCTATATAAACACGCTCAGCGATAGCCGTGCAGATTCAGATTCAGTTTGTGGTTCTAGACTAGTGAGTCCGTGAGTACCCAGTGCGAGTGTGTGTACCGGTGTGTACATTGTGTGAACCGACGTGTCAAGTGAGTGAACCAGAGTGACCAGCGAGCAGGTCGGCGCGTCTGCGGGTGGGTCAGCGAGTACGGCGTTTGTGTATAGCGGGTCACCGCCGTGCATCGTATGTGGGACAAGTGACATTTGTTGTTATTGTGGACTACTGTGTTAATGAACAGTTTTTTGACTGTGTTTAAATATTTGAATAGCTATTAGGTGTTTTATAGTTGTTAATTTGTTTACTCAATATACTTACATCTCTATGTGTTCTATTAGTTTATTAATTTACAGACTTGATTAAGGCTCTTTTTATTTTACTTAATGACTTGTTTAGTTATAATTAATTTATATATATAGTTAATCAGTATGTGTATATATGTGGTAATTTTAATTATTAAAACCTTGAATATTACGTGTGCATTTTCTTTCGTGTTTGGTCAGCAGCCTACCCCAATTTCTCTAAAAGAACACGTGGTTCACACTTTCACGTGTGAACGGCCTGTGACACTCCCAGGTCACGTGCCCCCCACGTTACAATATAATAACTTGAAAAAATTTGCTCAACATAAAATTTTATTGCAGATATGTAGACGACATCCTAATTATATATGATAACGATATGATAACGATTCCAATTTGTCTAATGTATCTACACTAATCAACAATATTCACCCCGAGTTATCTTTCACTCTGGAGAATGAAACTAATGGGAGTATCAATTACTTAGACCTCAATATTTCAAAAGATGTACACAAAAAATTCAACTATAAAATATATAGGAAACCCACTCATACCGATTAAATTATTCCCAAGGACGCAAATCATCCTACCTCTCATAAAATTGCTGCTTTCAATAACCTAATTCATCGGTTGCTAAATATCCCTCTTAGCAAATATATCTATAAAACTGAATTGAATATAATAAAATTATTAGCCACAAATAATTATTATTCCCTTTAAAATGTTTACAAAATCCTAAATAAACAAACAAACGAAATCAGATCTAATAACTTCTCTACCACCCTCAATAATGGTAACCCAAATGATTCTAATCAAAAAGCAAAATTGATGAAATTCAAATTTGCTAGTCTTGAAACTCATCGTATCACCAATAATATCAAAAAGTACAACCCAAGCATTGCTTTTTCTATCAACAACACAATCAAGAAAAATCTTAGTAACAGCAATTTAAATAAAAATTATAAATATAATAAAAATGGAATTTATAAACTCACTTGTGAATGCAACATTATAAACATTGTAAACATGAGAAAGAGCATCAAGGTTCGCTATAAAGAGCACATTTCTGATTCCAAATACAATAGAACTAAATCAAAATTTGCAGACAATCATAAAAACACAAATCAACAACCCAAACCAATAGACCAGTGTATGAAACCCCTTCACTTATCTAATAAAAGTACAAAATTAAACACAGCTGAAAATGTTTCATTCAAGCAGCTTTATTAAACAATAAATCAATGCTCAACAAACAATTACAAAGTTCAAATCAAATTCTCATCAACAAATTAAAGCATCTACCTAAATACATTAAAATTTTGTAAGTTCATTTTTACCGCTCTACCTTCCATCTTAGTAAATAACCCGTCCAAGCCGGAGTCGAGAAGATTAATTCCTTATTATTCCTCTTTTCATCCAGTACCATATTTTCTATCTATTCTTGATTCCATAGATCATTCAACACTCCATCTGATTTCAATAGCAGTTTCTCAACCTAACACTATTCCATCATGGTCCTCTAAACTTTACCTTGTTTAGCTCGCTTATCACTAGTCTAACGTGTTTTCATGTATTTTAGACATATAATCACCTTGTATATAACTAAATTGGTCATGAATTATTAATTTTATTTTTAATGCTTATAATTTTACAATATGTTTGTACCATAATTAAACCTAAATATACATTTCTATTTACAATTTCAATTGATTACAACAACTATCTTAACGATTTTATTATTCAACTCTTTTTATATATCTTTTGAACAATATTTCTGTCTTAACTTTTAATTTAAATCCACTCATTACTTTTAACTTGTTTAAAATGTTTTCTAAAACGTTCTTTAAATAATTTTTGTGAACCTATCAAAAAAGTACTGTATTTTTAGAGTAAGGCTAATTATAGAGCCCTTTTTCATAAGGCCTAGTCTCATAGTTCCACAAATGTTTAAAAAGTCGCAAATGGGCTAATGCCAAATTTTTACAATTTTTTATATTAATACAACTTTATAAGGTTGTTAAGGTATTATTTTTAGGTATTATCTTTATATTTGTTTATTCGCTTCGAGGGCCGCGTGGTCTGACACGTTGCTCTCGCAGTATACTAGACTGCCGATGACAGAGATCGAGATTAGAATCTCTGTCAGGTATATTGAGGGTGTTTTTTGTTTTCAAAATTGTTTTACACCCTCCCATCACGCAAATGCAGGTAGAGTTCCTATTAATACAACCTCCATAATCCCTAGAAATATAAGCGTAATTAGTATATAATCATATCGCCCTAACGGGTAGTAAGATGTGGTGCTAAAATACAATAAAATATTTTGGCTTGAACCATATCTTGGAATAACTCATTGTAGAATTAATTATCGCGTTAAAGCTGAAAGTCTGCGCGGCAATTTATTGGTAACCGAGGTGGCCACCTTAAATTAACTACATGGATGGTCATGCGGACTATACTTCAAACTAGTCTAGTCTGAATTTACGTTGACGGGGAGAGAGAGAGTTTTTATTGTTAACTACATATTAATGCAAGTTATATTAAAACAAGCGTGTTAAAAGTGCCAAAAAAAATAAGAATATTCAAATGATTACATTTACAAATTGGTGCTGTAGATTAATATTTTACTAGGGACAGAACATAAAATCTGGTGCAATTAGGTTTAGGTTTTAGTAACGACCTGGTGAAATGAAAATGTTTCTTCCCCAAATGGTTTACCACTCTACTCTACCTCCACGCAAATTCGGCTATATTCTTTCTAGTTTCAACCTTCCTCATCACTTAGTAATATTAAATACAGATATCCCGGAAGGGTAGAAATTAATGGTGGGGGAATAAAAATCAAACTTTTATCTTGTATTCATTGATGTTGTAATGGATTACATTTAAAAAAAAACTGATTCGGTGGCAGCGTGGTCTAAGGCGTCACACTTGCAATAGACTAGACTTCGTATGACAAGGGAATCTGGGTTTTAATCCCAGTCGAGTGTATTAAAATTGAACACTTCCTCTAAATTCAACCTTCCTCATACCTAACACAGTATCGTAATTAATACATGGGGATATAACTTGAATATGATGTAAGACGCGGTACTATCAAAAAACACTTTAATGACGGAGTATTGTGGCCCAATCACAAATAAAGAAATATAATATACTAGATAGCTGTTGCCCGCGGCTTTGCTCGCGTGAAGTTGATTATATACAAATACGAAAATATACATATGTATTTACAGATTAATTTAAAATATTACGTTACGTTGATGACCATAACTTGACCTCAGATCAAAAATAATGCAAGTCCGATACAAACTTTCACCCCCTTTTTCATCCCTTATTAAATAAAATTTCCAAAATTCCTGAAACACGTATTTATTTGTTTTACGTCAATAACCGAAATACAAAATTTTGTTTATGTAACTTTCAAAATGACGGACTTTCATACATATTATCATACATATTATCATCCCCTATTTTGACCCCTTTGGGGTGGAATTTTCTAAAATCCTTTCTTAGTGGGTGCCTACATAACAAAATGAATATACAGTCCGAATTTCATGCTTGTAGCCTTGATAGTTTGAGCTCGGCGATGATGAATCAGTCAGTTAGTCAGTCAGTCAATCAGTCAGTCAGTCAGTCAGTCAGTCAGTCAGGACATGTTATTTTATAAGTATAGATTTATCAACACACGTTTTAACTAAGCTATGTAGGTGAACAGCACATAATGTGACCTAAATTAACTCATTATTAAAAATAAAATTCTAGTAGGTTTTCAGTTATATTTCTTATAACTGATTAATTTTCAAACCTGTGTGCATGAATCTCGTCTAGTATGGTTAAACGTTAACAGGGATTTCAGGGTTTGCATGCCAGACGTATATACTCAAATATTTGCAACCGAATGATTTTTTACAAGGATGTATATAACCTATTTTTCTTAGTGAAGTTTACTAGAAAGTTTACGTAATATATTAATAATTGATTATTAATTATTATGTGAGCTAGAAATTATGTATGTTTGTATTTGTTGTCTGTATAGAATGTAATATATTACTATGCTGAATGTACAAAACTAAACGTGACCATTTAGCATTAAAATTAAAAAGGTGTAATAGAATTTGACATTAATGACATGCTACACATTTTATCCAATTTTTTAGCCAAAGGGTTGTGTGTTTAAATTTTGAGTACTTATAGCTATATCTTCTTACTTTCTCTCTATCTTACAGGTAGAGAAAGTATGGTGATCGTCAAAAAAATTGAACTCGAGATTTTGATGAATCTTAACGTTTCATGACTCGCTGAATCCGAGAAAGTGGTTTTTGAATTTCCGTCTGTCTGTACCTCCAACTATAGCCTAAACTATTTTACCAATTGAGCTAAAACTTGATATATAGAGTTTTCATTGGGTTGCCCCGTGGGATTTTTGGAATTGGATATCCACCCCTAAAATTAAGGGTAGTTTACTGAAGGGCAAAAAGAGAAAAAAGTCGATTTTCTCAAAATCAGCTTTAACGATTTTGATTAAATTTCATTTATAAACATAACTAAATATTCTCAAACAAAATGGCTACTCTCAATATTTCGGCAAAATGGCTTTAAGGGCTCCGGTCTGATGCGTAAATTAACATTTTTTATAATATCTCAGAAACTATTTGAGATATGAAATTACTTAGCATTACAAATATGCATATATATATATTAATTCAAATTTTTATTTGAAACATATTTTTATAAAATCAATAACATTCGATCTATATGCAATTATATATATTTTTTAACTTTTTTGACATTAAAGTTTAAGTATTGCGACCGTAAAAAAATCTAATCTGAAATTTTGATGGATGTCGACGTCTCATGACCCCCAAACCCTAAAAAATAGTCTTTGCAATGCCGTCTGTCTCTGTGTCTAGTAAAACTTAAAATTAAGAGTAGTTTTATAAGAGGTGAAAAGAAAAAAAATAGGTTTTCTCCAAATCTGCTCCAACGATTTTAATTAAAATTTGTATCTAGGCGTTGGTTAAGATTATAAATAAAATGGCTATTTTCATTTTCCCATGAAAATGATTTTTAGGCTACCTTACAGAGGCGTTAATTTCCGTATCTCCACAACTATTTGAGATACTAAACAACTTATCATTGCAAAATTGTAGGACTATTAGAAATAAAAAACTTTTATTTGACATATATTTTTAAAAAAGCAATAGTTTCTGAGATATTTGAAAATATATTAATATAATTTTGTGAGCTTTAGTTGTAAACATATACTACTTAAGTCTTAACGCAATAATTCTCCAATGACATAGAGTAATTAAATATAAGTAAGTCTCTCAAAAAATTATGTTATTTTTCCTTAGGTGGACAAAGATGCGCCTCTTTTCTCATTGATTCTATATCATTGTATAGTATTTTATTCGCGTTCTTATGTGGAGTGGTGATGATACAATGTACATTATTCCGTTCAGAAATCTTACGAGTTTATAGAAAGAGAGAGACATTCTGTACGGTATGCCGTACCATTTATTTTTATACATAGAGGCCCAAATTTGAGTAATTAATCAATTCCAATGCGGGTTTCAAACCTCCACCCCCGCAACCCCTCACCTGCCTTTGTACGCCCATGGCTTATTACTCTCCTTTCACGCAAATGTGGAGACACTCAATCTACATTATACCTTCCTCATCCCCACTCTATTAGTGTCGATACGCGGATAGCCCGAATGTGAAGTAGGATACGATTTCAAACCACAACAAGATACTTGCTATCGTTGCGCATTTCTTATCGTAACTGTTCAAGTCTCAGAATGGTAAAGAAAGCCTTTTACAAACTGGTGATTGGGTATCGACCTGGTCATAAACAGTCGTAACTAGCGGCGATACCAACAGCGCGCCAATCCACTTAGGTCGTAAACCTTGATATCAATCCACTGGGGGAAACAAGCCCTGTGTAATCCTACTGGGATAAAATGTTATTACCCGCACTGGTTGCCACGAGTTCTAAGGCGCTAGATTTTTTTTCTCTCTAAGGGTACTTTATGTGTATTTTATGAATCAATCAAGCGTGAATTTATGGGGGGCACAGAGGGCACGTGTCCACCCCCCTTATGTAGAATATTTTATTTTTGTTTTTAGACTAATGGAAGTGGAGGGTGAGGGTTGTGGCTGCCACCAATGAGGTTGTATGTTAATTTTTGGAGTGAAATTATAGGGTAATTACTTGTGGAGGTGGTCAGTGGGACGTTGGCACTGGGCAAGGCGATTAGCAAGAAAGACGCATGTTAAGGAAAAATATGCCTACCAGCGTACGTAAATGGTTTTACATTCAACATATCTGTTCCCCGCTTCATTCTCCCTTTTATAATCTCTAAATTTATGCTTGGAATGCTTGGAATCAATTTCTGCTATCAGTACATGATCAACAAACTTAAATAATTATTAAACACACATATGACATAGTGTCGTACTGGATTGGACTTGTAGGTTTCAATCTGGTCTGGAATACAAATAATATGATGGCGCTTAATATACATTCATAAATACCACTTAAGCTATGTTTCAATAAGGTGACGTATTTATATTTTTATTATTAGTAAGCTTAATCCAGAAGCCATTTCAGCTTCATTACCGATGATTACATTGTTATTCTTCACTAAAAACATCGCCAGATTATTTTTTATACTGACATAAACAAAATTGCTTCTAAATTGATATACAATAGTTGGGAATCTATTTTTGATATCTTTAAGTTTGTAAAATAATCCTCCGCAAAGCTATATGTAGATTGGATAGTTAGTAACAGTCAGTATTCCCAGAACAAATGCTTTAGTGATTGGCTTAAGAAAATTGTTAAATGACATTAAAAAACAATTGGGAGGGTTTTGCATTTGTCATAATCACTATCATCAACATCATCATCATCATCATCATTATCATCATCATTAGTCTTGAGATTGTTCTGCTGCAGTTTTATTATTTTTATTATCCTGTAAACATTGTTTTTACATCTTCGTATCTTCTTCTGCTAACATCGTTCGCTATATGATTCATGTACTCCAGTTTTGCTCTTCCATATCTCCTTCTATAATTATGTTCATCAAATTATCATGCCTCAATATATGACCTACCAGGTAAACTATTCTTTTCTGTATAGCTATCAAAAAATTCCTTTCATCATTTGTTTTTATTAACACCTCTGTATTTGATACCATCTCCATCCATGGTATTTTCAACATTATTCTGTAGAACCATGTTTAAAATTGTTATACCAATGTTTTCCTTTCGGTTGCACCAATGGTTCAAGTTTCACATCTCTATGCCTTTTCCTGATTTCCAAATTTACATAAGTCGAAGTTAGTGATGTTTTCTTGTTATGAAAAGATTTTATAGCCTGCGTTATTCTATTGATAACCAATCTTTGTTTCTTCTTTTATCTTCGGTTATTTTACATCTTCGTCCGGCATTTAATAAAAATATTATTGTGAAAAACGTAATTTGCATTTAAATTTCATCGTATATCTTCTCAAGTGATATATTATGGACACCCTCGAAACTTAGTCACAGGAACTTTTGGATACAATTTAATTAAAGCAATCATTTGTTATTGAACGTATGGATCTATTTTAGTTTAGAGTAGTTGCGGTGACCCAAATCAAACATCTCCTGGTATCCAGTTCAACCTCCCCTCTTCCCCTCTTCCCTGACAATTCAACCAAATGTAGTTTTTCTATTATTATTGATATAGTATGTCTTTACAATATTTTTTTATATCAATGTTGCTGTGTGCTTACAATTCTTTTTTATTGTAATCGGCTAACGTAGCTTTCTTGAGCAACGCCTACCATGAGGGCCATGTGAGGCTTACAACATACACCCCCTAAATTAAACCTTACAAAAAACACCCCCTCTCCTAGCCCCACCATTTAATATAATTTATCTTTAGCATCCCGTCTTACTACCCGTTCGGGTTATACGACTATGTTCTAATTACGTTAATAATTTTAGGGATTAGGAAAATTATATTTATATGAATTCTACCCATATTTGCTTGAATAAAGAGTGGAAAAACTTTCAGGAAAAACTATCCTCATTACACCCGACCTATATTTAACCTCAATCTCCCCGTCATCGGCAGTCTAATCTACTGCGAGAGTAGTGCGTTAGACCACGTGGCCACCGAAACGTGTCACCTTTTAATTCAACCCTTTCATGCATAAATAATACTTTTAGTTATATTCAGTTTCATTGAAAGAAGTATAGCAATCAATTAATTGCCGTTCTACCCAAGTACGTTCCTTATAATATTATTAAAAAATACATTTTTAGTACATGGCGGGAATAGAACAGGGTTTCCTTGAAAGGAATGCAGTAACACAATCGACTGAGCTAATAAGACAGCAGCCAATATTTTATTATCTGCCAGGAAATTAATTTAGTACTATTAGACCAACGGAAAGACGATACAACTGAGAAAAGGATTTTGACGTCAATGTAAGTCCCTGATAAAGTATTTTTTAAATAAATGACTAACGTGGCAGCGTTCTCAACCTAAACCAAATCTATATTGATAAGCAAATAAATGTAGGTATGATGCAATTCTTAGCTAAAAAAAAATAATGGTATAACATACCGGTATCTAACGTTTTGGAAAGTGGAAAACCATTTAGAAAAAAAAAAACTCAGTACACCCAACCGAGATATGAATCCTATATCCCCATCATCAGTATATTACGAGAGTGGCGCCTTAGACCAAGAGTCTTCAACCTTTTTATTTCCAAGCACTTACGGTCCCGGCAAGGATTTATCTGATTGCTAAACCCTTCCTTCAACTCTGACAAGACGTGTATTAATCACAACTTATGAATGTGGGGAATGCCAGGCCTCCACCGTAGTTCGGATCCCACGTTAAACTGTAGTTCCTCCATTTCGTCTCACAATCATCCTACCATTACATATTAGCGTAAGTGTGAATTACCTGAACGGGTAGTAAGACGCGATGCTAATAATCTAAAGACCAAAGATTCTGTCTCTTGTTGACTCATGGGCAGCAATACTGGACCGACAATATTTGTATTAGTTCATTCTTAAACACTTATAATCCTACTAGGGTTTAGAAATTCTCGTTATGTATAGTCTCTGTTTGTTTTTTCCTATCTTTAGATTTTTCGTAACAGTAGGTAGAACGATTCATCTTGTATACGAGAATTGGCATTTGCCGGTTCAAAGTACATTTGTAATAAAACGCAATACTTTTCTTCACGCACAAAGCAAAAATCATTAATAAAATAACTTAAACTACGTAAATAAAATACGTATTTATTTTATTAGTTGTTTATGAAAAATATATCTGTATTTGTAAAAAAAAAATCTTGAAATAATTTTATATTTTTCATGAGCCAGTGGGCCGCAAAAAATGCTACCATGGGCCGCGGACCCCTGCCTTAGACCATTTGATCACCGAAGCAGGAGGGTGAACTATCAATTGAACAATAATTTATGAGGCTAATTGAAATATTAAAGTTAGTTCCATAGCTATTTCTTCACTAGTACGAAAGTGTGACTGAGGGAGGGAAAAGCAGGTTACAATATCTTCTATTCATACTTTCCTTCAATGCGAGGTTTATTTAGTTTGTTTCTTGGTAATAAACCAACAGAACCATTTTATTTGGTAATAGCCCCCTTCCCCGTAAAAAAATATTGTAAAGAATCCTGTAAAACAAAGCTTCAAATCATCCATCATGTCAATATAAAAACAAAACTTTTTTTTTTACTTATTTTTGTTTAAAATATAGTCCTACCATAACTGTATAGCCCCCTCCCTCTTTTTATCCTCCCTCCTATTTTCATCAATGTTTTGAGTTGATTGAGATAGAGAGTTAATTATTTGATGTGGGCGTAAGAGACATGGTGAGATCCTACCTGATGCTGAAGATCCGGTGGTGCAGTAACCCAAGTAGGCCTACCTGGGGTTGTGGTGGATGATCTTGATGGATTCTGATCAGACGCACAGTTAGAAGTTATGATGAGAATGAGGTTATTTTATTTAAGTGTGCAAACCATGAAAAGAAACCGAGAGGTTGAGCCGCGGTGGTAACGCACATCCACCTTTGAGGAAAACACTTAGCGGACTAACAGGGAAACGCGCGTAAAAACACGAGAAAGCAATTGTACCACCCTTACAAAACATAATTAATTAAAGAAAGGGCGGTAGACCAAAAAATGATAGTTATATAATTAATAATGAATATAAGAAATATTTAATTACGTAAACAGTAATGAAATGTATAATAAATAATAAAATATAAAGAAATAAATACTAAACAATTAGTATAGATTATATGGTGCCTACTATAGAGTGCTTATTTCACTTTACTTAATTTGCGTTTCTTAGATAGTAAATCTATCCATATAAGTTAATAAAACTTTAGGGTGTGTATGCGTATTAGAATTTTTGTGGAGTTTCTATTTTTTCTGAGAGCGTCGTGAATCTTTGTATGGGCATAAATCACACCTCTCAACAAGATTTATCATTTGAAATTGTCAAATATGTTGATGTATTGTTTAATACAAGAGAAGCCGCAGGCAAATATTAGTAATATAATATAGTTGTTGACCTTTGTCCTAGTATCGCCCTTTGTATATTGTGTTTTTTAAAACATATAATCAACAAACAAAAAAAATTACGCTGCTGGGTCTATTTTATTCCACTTCATGTTTTTGTTCGTACGTGTCTGCCAACTGAGGTCCCAGGTTTGATTCTTGGCATGGCCGAAAAATTTATAATGGGTGAAATATGGGTTTAAAAGTTTACAGTGATAAGTTAACGGCCTGGAGATAGATGTTGTGTCTGTTCTAGACTTCAGTTAGTTTATAAGTCGTGTGTTGATATATATAATCAGTCGGTTCAGAAAGTGCACGTTGGATACCTTCTATTAGTAATAATATTTCAGGTCCTTATATTAAATCACTCTAGACTAGAGAGTTGGCAGCCCTATGACAATTCCCACGCGCTAAACTCAACGAACGTCAAACCAGCCGCAAGCGGGAATGAACCCCGCTCCCTAGAGTTATCTACAACCCTACATTCGACCTGCAGCAATCGCGCACTCCGAGGTATCAAATCCCATTGGCCTCAATCATCGACAGAAGTGGCAGCTTTTGAGGCCTGTAGTCAAAATATCCGACTGACGGTGTTGAGACTTTGTGTTCATTTGAAATACGAGACGCCTAAGAGAGTTTTGTTGGCGTCTTGCCGTTTCATTAAGAAATATAACCTCAACGACAACTTGTTTATTTTAAGGGTCGTTTCACACGAGACTCAACTTTTGGGAATATCATTTTTTAAAGTGGAATGGAAAGGAATGCCATTCAAGGTAAATATTTCTGATTTTTTTTTTATTTAAAAAACATGTTTTTGTCCAAATTAAATTATATACTTGTCAAACACAAAAGTATAAACCACATTTGTTATTTTTTGGGGGGTTATAGAAGTATATATTCGAATAATAATCATACTTCGAACTATCAAAGTAGGATCGATTTCTGTAGGGCTCTATTCTGATAATAGACGAGGCGAACACACAATTATTGGGTTTGATTGTAATTTTAAGGGTGACTTGGTAGTCTAGGGGTAAGGTGTCAGACTCCTGTGCTGGGGGTCCAGGGTTCAATCCTTGGTGCCGGCACAGATTTATCTGATTGACAGACCCTTCCTTCAACTCTGACAAGACGTGTATTAATCACAACTTGTGAATGTGTGGAGTGCCAGGCTTCCACCGTGGTTCGGATCCCACGTTAAACTGTAGGTTCCTCCATTTCATCTCACAATCACCCTACCATTACACATTAGCGTAAGTGCGTATAACCCGAATGGGTAGTAAGACGCGGTGCTAAAAAAACCTCTTAAGGCTTTGTTTACTTTAAACCGCTTCCAAATTTGGTAGATATTTATATCCCAGTCTTTTATTTTAAAAAATCAAACTTTCATGTAGTTTTTAAAATAAATGTCTTCAGTTGAACTCATTTTATTGGCGTACTTGGGTGAAAGTAGGTTTATTGAGAACTGAGAACACTACTGAAGCGTAGTGGTATTTAGCACCGCGTCTTACTGCCCGTTCAGAGAATACACATATGAAAAAAACAAGGCAAATGCAGTTACACAAGTTCAACTTTCAAGTTTCATGAAGGTTGAACTTGTGTAACTGCATTTGCCTTACAGAAGAGTGAACAGCCATTTAGGGGCAAAAAAACACTCAGTGCATCCTACAGCAGTGCTCCACAATTTTTTTTTATCCTGACCCTAAATTTAATATTTGCCCGGTATTACGATCCTAAGTATAGCTGTTTTATGTAGTTTAAATAGTATAATATTTTCATATTAGTTACCTCAATTATGTTAGATGAATTAATTTAAATAACAAAAACAAAGTTAATTTCAATTTTTTTTTAGCTTCTTTCAATAAGTATTTTAATCAGACAAAATGTAAATCATAGTTTTAATAATAATAATAATAATAAAAAAGAATAATAATAATAATAATAGGCGTCTGCCCTACATCAATCGTAGCACAGTATTGGAAAGATTAACCAGTACTGAGGTACAGTTTCCCAGGGAACGCCCAAGTGTACTAATTTTACACCCATTCCATGAAGACTCCTTCCATGTCTCGATGAGATGAGGTGATGGTGATATTGAAGTATGATGGTGTGTAACTAGTGGAAACACTTATAATTTAGCTTAAGCCTAGCTAACCAAACTCTGTTGACCGTTGGGATAGTTGACCTTTAAGGAAAAATACCCAAGATACCATCCGGGAATCGAACCCGGGACCCCTAGGGTCCTATTAAGGTGTACTGACCACTATACCATGGGACCGGTTACAGTTTAGTTGAAAATGTGACTTAGTTACAATGTTTGGTAAGTGATCAAAAAATACTAATTCAATGGCCACTATAATGCTGTTTAGTTCTTGTTCTTTTTGAGTTTTTTTTGTGTGTAGCTAAACGTTATCATATAAATTGAATCAATTTCAATAACTTTTTAATCTTGCAAAATATAAAATTACACACATATTTTACTTTAAAAATGTTGACTTCGTTTCAAAATTTGTAAGTGAAAACCATGATGCTTCTTTATTTTGCAGCTGATCTATTCAAATTTGAGTGGTATTTGGAACACTACGGATTAATTCCTTGATATTATAATGCTGTGATAATATTTAGGTTGTCTATAGCTCCGTGGTTGAGCGCCTATCATCACTGTACGGAATATATACCGTTTAACCAGCTGTTAATTGATCCGTGGTCAAGCACTAATTAAATCGGTATATTTATTAAAATGAAATAAAGAGAATTATTGATGGCTGTTGATTCACACACGGTTTATTCAAATGAAATCTGTTAATTACTTATACATACTACAATTAAATGCTTTATATCAATGTACACTTGTGATATTAACGTAAATTATTTTATTCTGTGTTAGACTGCGACTGCGAGAGCCAGTGAGTCCCTGACTGCGTTGCTTGTTCCTGACTGACTTGTGTGACGTTGCTTGTGCCTTAAACATACGCACAAGCGGCTTATATATGACATACCCCTCCCCTCTTGGTCCCTTCGTCAACAGTTTAAAATCTAACTAATAGAAAGAGTCCTGGCGACAGGTGTTGTGAAAGCTAGCTTCTTATTGGTATAGGGAATTGGCGTCCTTTGCCAAATACTGCGGAGTTGTTATTTTAACAGGAAAAATTGTATAATAAATATATTTTAATGGTGTAATCCTTTTCACATTATTTCTGAAAAGTGCGTGTTTCTTCATGGATGTATCATTAAAGGATACTCTACATATGTTACTTTAAAGAAAAGTTACCTTCATCCATGAATTTTTATATATTTTAGAGTGATCCCAACCAATATCATTACATATGTTGGCAGAGAAAGCACAACGCGAATCGTTCTAATGATCGAGGCGATTCATTACTTTAGTCTTGATCGTTAAAAATACATGAAAATCCTTGTTCACAGAGTTGAACTATATAGTCATTAGAGGGAAAAGAACCTTTTCAATTTCCTGAATCAGAATGGACTTGTCCTTGAGCTGGGTCTAAAATACCGAGTACAAGAAAGTTTCAAACGTTGTTTCAACACTGTTCCTATTGCAAGTATTGCAGCTATTCTTTACAATACATTAGTTTAATTAAAGGGTTTGTAATTGTGATATTTTATAATTTTTGACAATTTTGTTCATAGATCTTCCCGTAACCCTTAGGAACAACCTTACGACCCTCATTTGTGTTGTGACCTTGGGTTTGGGAACAACTATTATACAGTAATTCGAGCTATGATACCTCGTCATTGCATGTCCAGTCTATTTCGATAGTGACGCCTTAGACCAGAGGTCCCCAACCTTTTTGTACTTTAGACCACATTCAAAACTAAAGGTAGTGCGGCGGGCACCAATTACTTTTCAAGGTAAATATTTACTAACTCCCGCTAGGCTCAGAGGTCAGCCTCAACGCTATACACACGACCGGTCAACTGCCTTGTTAAGTTTCCAACAGCGATTGTGACGTTACATGTGGTTGTGGGTAATACTCAAGGCCGTAACCATGGCAGGGCGAGGGGGGTGAAACCCCCTCCAAGTTGATAAAAAATCAATTTTAAAAATAATGCTTTATTTACAGTTTTAACAAGACCAAAATCAAGACACAAGGAACTATTTAACTACTCGCCACCATTTTGGTGATTGGGTAAAATTTTAAAATGTATATTTATTCTGTTATTCTTCAGGCAACAAAACTGGGTAGACCCATGCCAAGATATTGACAAAGGAATTAGGAAGTATTAGGATGGTATTAGTGAGTGTGAAGAGAATGATGGAAGTATGTATTTGAAATTAGGGGAAAGCAAAACCATCAAGCTTGAAACTACAGTGGTTCCTAGTAAAAGTACATTTGTAAATGAGCCGGCAAATAAAGAAGAATGAGAGGGAGGGATTGGAAAGAGGGGAGGGGGGCTTTCAATCCCCAACTTCTTGAGAACAGCATAACTGGAGATAAGCACAAACTTTATTTTTTGTCAGAAAAGTGACAGATTAAAATTATTTGTCAAGAACTTTTAGGCTGTGGTCAAAAAGTGGCGGGCAGGCGCAGAAGGCTCGGAGTGCGCCATGGCGCCCGCGGGCATTAGGTTGGGGACCCCTGCCTTAGACCATTAGACCAATGAGGCAAGGTTTAAATAGTGTTGTATTCTAATGAAATATATTTGTTTGGTTAACAATGCTACATATTGTAGCCAACAGAATGTGTTTTCCTGTAACTAAAAAAGTAATTACAGAACTGTGTATATACATTAGTTAAATAAATTAAAAATTGATTAAACTCATTCAACTGTAATTTAAAATTCCTAAAAATGTTATATCCATGTATTCTCCCACATAACTCGAATTTTCACTAATCCGAACAATGTTCGGTCCCAATTATCTCGGATCAACAAGTTTCTTGTGTATCGCCATAGCCCATAGACCAAGTATTACGGTCTATTCGCTTCATTAACAACTTAGCTAATATAATAATACAGAATAAATATTAGGAAATGAGTCAGAGATTACCAAAGAGAGAAGACAGTAGGCAATTAACTAGAACATAAATTAAGGGAATCTGGCTGAGTGAGACATGACCTTTGACCTCTTAAATCTGTTTTTGAACTTTATTAACTTGCTCTGTCTAACAAAAGGTCAATTATGGTGATCGCTTTTAAATTAATTTAATCCAGGAAAACACGTTTGTGTGTTCCGCAAGATATCAGAGAAACCAGCAACTATTGTACAAACAGAAGGTTTAGCCTTATAGACAGGGTGAACTAGATAAACTTACCAACCAAACTTCAGGCAAATCAAGTACAGCTAAAGCCTTACACAAACAGTTATTTTAAGCCCTTACTTAGCGCTTGCCAGTATCCCTGCCCACTGAGTTTCCTAGAAGAGCAACTAATGAACAGAATTTATTTGACTCATTTGAAGGGGAAGAGGTTTTAATGAAAATAAAACCCTTTTAAACATGTATACATAACATATATTTATAGATTGTACAGTAGATATATTTACCTACTAGCTTATTATATGGCTTTAGGGCCTCAAAAGTTGTTTAGCACCATGTCTACCTGTTAATATTATACGCATATTTACTAATTACGCTAATGAGTTAAGGATGAGGAAAGTTGAATTTAAATGAAGTGTACCAGCATTTGCGTGAAGGGAGAGTGGAAAATCACCTTCAGTACACCCTACAGGGATTTGAATAAATGTATTCCTGAATTTAATTCACTACCTTTAAAATAATCACACAGTATAGTATAGTTAGCACCAGTAAAACCATTAAAATGAATATTTTTTCTAGTAAAAATGGCATTGAAATTGGCATTTCCCACGTATACACATAAAAATTTATAGATAAGGACATTTTATTACAATTTGCAATGTTTATATGTGAAATTAATCCTAGAAATTTGTTCATCAAAATTAAGAAATAATAATAAAAAAAATGATTGCTGACCTCCCCTTAAAAAAGACTTATTTTGTGACATAATAGCCCTTTGCATCCTTAAAACTTTGTCCACTGCAACATAATATTTTGGACTTGATATACACTAAATATGTCACAAAAAGAATACGACAGATATTTTGAAAGAAAACCATTGACCATCTTCTAATGATGGGTGTGAAGATAAATGATTTGTGGTTTAATAACAGACGCATGTTCTGTCATTAGCTATCGTTCCATTTCGTATTTTACAAAAATATAATATTTTAAATGTATCTTTCACGTATCCACAATAAAATAGAATTAACCAAGATTCACTTATAGATTAAACCAAGGAGAGCATTTTTTTAAATCATAATGGAAGGATTGTGGTTATGAACGTTATCGACCTCGATATTATGATGAATCATTAAGTTTTATTTGCCCTCAAACCTAAAAATGTGTGTTTTGCAATATTTTCTTTCTTCTTGTTTGTCTATCTATCCCTGGAGCTAGATCCGAAAGATTAAAATTTAGAGACTATATGACTATAGTTCAGGACCATTTTTATTAAAGTATTTATTTTACTCCTCAAATTAAGGGTAGTTTAACAATTACTTAATTTTGGACGTTTGAAATTGTTAAAAAAATGGCTATTTGTGGAATGTTTCAAATGAAATAACATTGCATTTTTTTTTCTGGGAAAAAGTCGATTAATGACAGTTTACTAAATTAAGTGAGTAAAATTTAATTAAAGAGCCCCCCACGCAAATGTGGATTCATTTCCTCTAAATTATATCTTCCTCATCCCTATTATTATTAGCACCACGTCTTACTACCCGTTCGGGCTATACGCACTTACGCTAATGTGTAATGGTAGGGTGATTGTGAGATTAAATGGAGGACCTACAGTTTAACGTTGAATCCGAACCACGGTGGAAGCCTAGCATTTCACACATTTACAAGTTGTGATTAATACAAGTCTTGTCAGAGGTGAAGGAAGGTTTTGGCAATCAGATAAATCGGTGCCGGGACCGAGGATTGAACCCCGGACCCCTAACACAGCTTATCCCTATTTCATTAGTGTGTGATAATACGCGGATAGGCCGGAAGGGACGTAAGACGTGGTTAAAATAAAATCAACAACATTAGGGCTATTAACAAATTAATCTAGGTGAAGGTATGATCAAAGGGAACACATCTCTGCTATCTCTTAGCCCCCTCACTTCCCCTCCATCCTTCCTCCACCCCCTACTTCCTCCTCACTCTCCCTTCACTATCCCTGCAGCGGGTAAGCTTGAGGAGATAAGGCCTTCTCCTTACCAACTCGGGTGCATAAACTTGGCCCCGCCCATGAAAGCACTAACGACCGGACCTAGTGCAATCGTTAGTGCTACGTTAGTGCTGGTCATTGAAC